>CM022772.1:642335-649835 GCA_012411365.1 Ameiurus melas | reverse complement strand
TTTTATTGTATTATTATTATATAGATATTTTATAATTGTTTCAAAAATAATGTAAGCATACACAACGTTCTATTTCACAATCTAAAGAGATGACTTAAGGTTCAAAAAACCAGTCTGGCCAGGTTGGTGTTTTACAACACACTTGACGATTCTTTAACATGTATTCTGAGTAAACAGGGATCGTGTTCATCGTGATAATAAAGCAAATAAGTAATGAGGAGTGAAGCCAGTTTATTGATTTAGAAACTCCAGCTAAAACGGGTGTTATAGTAATCCAACCAAGTGACGACAAACGAGTTTATCAGCTTTTCAGTTACAGAGAAGTTTATTTCCTGGTTCCTGTCAGGACACTGGGAGGGGAGTTTTGTACATATTTCAGTTTGTTGATTGTTGATTTAGAAATTCCGGCTAAAACGGCGTTACAGTAAAAGGATGCTTTAACAGTGCTCTGAACAAAAGAATCAAGTGTAAGACTGGTATCGAAAATTTCTCCAAGGTTCATCATCTTACTTTTGCGTCTTTAGAACAGAGTCATCAACAAACAGAGACAGTGGAGCAGCTTCGAGAATTTGATGACGGGAACCTATAAGCATAACTTCGGTTTTCCCGCTGTTCAGGCACAGAAAGTTATTATTCATCCATGTTTTTATCTCGGAAATACATTCAGAAAGACAACAAACATCAAGGTTGTAAGGGTCCACTCACTGGTCCAACGACAGTATCCAATGACATGGTAGAAGGATTCCCACGTGTAATCAGAGGTCATTACAACTAAAATCTACAGAGACAGATCAATAATATCTGAGTAGAATTAGCTTTATATAATCATGCCATAGTTTCCAATGTACACGTTAACTAGAGTAAGATTACAATAACCAGAGGTTTAGACTTCCCCTATTTAGACTTGGTCCATAACTGGTATTTCCTATCGAGCATGTACACACAAGTACACTTAACTAGAGCCAAGTCATTAACCAGGTCCCTTATTTCCCTAAGATAGTAAGGGAAGTACACTCTAAGTACACTGAACTTAATGCCAAATTGTTAGCCTGTACTAACCGGGTCGCAGATTTGCTGTAACAAGAACTTACGGTAATTTACTAGAGATCATAATTTCAGAATAATTCAGAATATAATCAAGTCTAATAATTGATTTAACCAGGTATGAAAACATCCAAATCCAGTACACTCTAAGTACACTGAACTTAATGCCAAATTAAGTGATGCGTGTCTGATCTAGGACCACATATGACAGTGGCTAAGGTCTGATTTGAAATGATCCACCATTTGGGAAAAGAATCAGATCTGAATCAGATAAAAATTGTTGATCGACTCTGACGCTGTTTCTAATCTTTGCATGAGGCGTGCAGTAGTTTCTCCTGGAGTTCCAGACATGTTCGAGCTGTGTGTAATTGTTCCATGTTGTGCTGTGTGTTCTTTATATCGTAATGCTTCTTTCCTTTCCTTTAATTCTTTGTTTGAACAGTTGATCGTGTAGCTTCCTGTTTGTAGGAGGACGGACACAGTAACGTAGCTCTGCTGATCACGCCTGCCTCGTGTTCTCTATATAAAGTTTCTGACTCTGAGACTCTTCTGCACTCGTCGTTCAGTGAACATTGTGTTCCTCTTCTACGTCTGCGTCCATCATGAAGCTCCTCAGTGTAGTTCTCCTTCTGCTCCCACTCTCGCTCTGTTTGGCTGAAGTTGTGAATGATTTTACTGTGAGCTGTCCACAGTTCTTCGCTAATCCGAATGGAGTCGTTTCTCCTCCTACGAGGTTTACTGGGGATCGCTTTAAACAGATCTGTCAAACTCGAAATAATCAAGCTGAATTCGCAACACTTTATGACACGGAGAACAAGATCCCAGTTTATTCAGCATACAAGTTTACCGGACTAATGAAGTTTAACAGAACAGACAAGTGGCACACTGAACCTGAGGTAAGTGTAACTCACTGTATCTTATAACTTATAACTATTTATTTTATAATTTATGTAACTTGTTTTATTTTATATTAATATAATAATAATAATAATAATAATAATAATAATAATAATAATAATAATATATTTTAATGAATGTTAATATATTATATTATATTATATTATATTATATTATATTATATTATATTATATTATATTATATTATATTATATTATATTATATTCATGGATAAGTTCTTCTGGAGTCTCTCACACATTCTTCTGTGTGTTTTTCAGCTAATGCCAGATAAGAGTTAGTAATGAATGTATTACAGAATAGGATCACTTCTTCACTGACACACAAACACTCTCTACTGATCCAGCAATACAGAAATAATAAAATACACATCTGAGACACAATTTATATCTGTAAAATGTATTGTGTGTGTGTGTGTGTGTGTGTGTGTGTGTGTGTGTGTGTTCCTCTGATGTAGCTGGAAGTTGGAATGCAGGATCAAAACAAGAAATCTTGTCTAGTTAATCAGGCTGTGAACAAAGATTATATAAAGTCTGGCTATGACAGAGGACACCTGGCTCCAGTTTTCCTTTCCACCTCACAGAACTGTGCTGATGCCACTTTCACTCTGACCAACGCTGCTCCACAGGCACCAATGTTCAACCGCGATACGTGGATGAAGACAGAAAAACATGAGTGACACACTGACCGAATATTGCATTAATGTAGGCGCGCGTGCACTGTAGTAACTGGGGTTGTGCCGGGTCCTGATAACGCTGCGGGTCCTGATACAGGTAATAATAAAAATAAAAATAAATAATAATAATAATAATAATAATAATAATAATAATAATAATAATAATAATAATAATAATAATAATAATAATAATAATAATGTGTTAAATAACAGAGTGCACAATCCCAGTCACTTCTGGACCGGCATTCTGCTGCCTTGATCAAAATAATAAACCCGAACACTCAAGTGCATATTATGGAGAAAAATCATGATGATTCTGATGTGTAACGGAGGAAAGTGCAGGATCTGGAGAAAAAGTTAACAGAGCTGTATCGGAGACAGTTCCCTAAAAACTCCTGGATTCCAATTCACTTTCTTTGCTGGACGATGCTATACAGAAACTGCAACAAATGAACCACAAACAATTGAAAGAAAGCGGTAACAACGAAATAACCAAAGCCCCTGCACCAAAGAAGCCTCCGAATTGGAAAAGTAATTGAACTATGTAGAACTAGTTGAAAGTCCGAGTGTCGGATGGTTTCAGGGTCTGTCCTGTATGTTTCCCCTTCAGTGGAACAACTTCTACACACATCCACTTAAACAAATGAATACTAATCAGAAATCAGTCATGTGTTGATTGACAGATTGTTGTACTTTTAATCAGTTTATTTCTGTCACTAAATTGGGATCAGATCATTTATCATTAATCACTGAATTGCAGTTTGATTTTCTGCAGAATTCTACATCAATAAAGAGCATCCAATTAAAACCGTGTCTCCTCTTACTTACTGCCGTATAACATCTGGAGCACAGCTGTGGAACACTTATTACTGAAATGTAGACGAGAATATTACAGATATTTTCTGGAGAAAAAAAAACATCTACAAACATCTGGACATTCATTTTTGAGTGATTTTTTTAGTTTTGTTTTTAAAACCTTAGATTTCAGGAGGACTTAACTGACTGTTTACATACAAAAAGTTTCTGAATTGGAAATAAATCATGAGGTATTGTGTATTTTAATAAGAGACAACAAAACTAATTCTGGGAAATCCCCACCCTGAGTTAAAAAAAGATCAAGATTATTAAAAGGAAAAATCTTAAATATTTATTTGATAAATGTAATCTTCAGAGAGAATTATTATCATTTATTTTATTTTAGACTTTAAGTAGATTGTTTTTTACTGTGATTAATAAAAACTAAAACATTTTGCTTTACTGCGAGTGTGTATTATAAATCTTGGGCCTGGTCTGTAAAACTTCTTGTCAGCACATGATGGAAGTAATATCCCATACTGCTGCTCATTTCTCTCTTTTCCCCTCTTCATTCATTCAAATAAATAATATCAAAATCTAAACCTGAAATGTGTGCAGACTTTTTGTCCTTATGCCATAGATTAAACTTTCTTTTATTTATTTATATATTTATCACATTATTTTATTATGTGTACAAGTAAGAAATAAAATAAATCAACTATAAAACGTTTAACCCTTTCATACATATTGTACGTATAAGCATATCCACTTAATTTTATTTATTAATATATATATAAATATATTTGTCAGTTTATAAATATCACTCATCTTACACAGTAAATAGATTGTCCGTGTGCACTGTGTAACTGAAATGTTGTTTGTTGGAGAGGTACAAAAATATTTTATAAACATATGGAGATATTCTGCATTCTGAAATTCTAAAAATACTTTCTTTTTTTTTAAGTAAAAATAACAACAACAACTTTGCATTAAAACGCGTTAATGTTATTTCAAGTTCATGTATCATGGCTCCTTGCCACTAGGGGGCAGCAGTGTGTATTTACACTCAGTGACGCGACAAAGAGGACCTTACTAAAACAGTCTTATTAATCGATTTTAACACATCGATCAAGAGGTTTTAAAACATTTTACACCTAAAATCACATTTCAGTGCGTTATATAACGGGTCATAATGTTAAAGTGTCTTTTTAATTTTAACGTCTGGCTTTAATTCTTGAGAAAAAATTACAAATTTATTTAACGAAAGTCTGTGTATCGACTTGTTGGTGTTATGTAGGGGAGTGTTGAAAACAGCGCCATCTGGTGGTTAGTAAAAAAATTCATTAAAGCTGTCAAAATCCTGTGGAGGAAGCTCGGTCAGATGAAGCAGAAATAACACACTCTGTAGATCATTTCACTGTTATGTGGTAAATGGTGCATTTATATAGCGCTCTTATACAAAGCATTTTACACTGGGTTTTATTCACCCATTCACACACACACACACACAACACACACACACACATTAGACTTTGTTAGACATAATGAAGAAAAATATTCCAGAGCAGCGATCTCAAGCTTCTATTATAGAAATATATAGAAAAAATATATTGAAAATATCTATGACGTGTAATCAATATGTATAAGTCACTTCTGGATATGTTAATGAAGTGTATTCAATATGTAACCTGCATTTAGAATTACTACTTAAAGCATAATCGAATAATCAGTATGGGTTAAAAAGCAGAATCTATATGTATAATCAATAATTAGAAGCATAATCTAAATCCATAGAATAATGGTTGATCAAGTTATATTCTGAGTGTGGATTGAGTTAGAAGAATTCTGTGTCTTACTGAACAGTGGGCCTAATTGCTTTCTGTGGCAAATCTAAAACTATAAACCACTTCCAACATGTGGTCTTCTAAGTGTGTAAAGTAAGAACCTGTGTTTGTCTAAACTCAGTTTCACTTCTAAGTGTGTACATTAGATACTTTGGGTTTGTCTAAAGCAGATTCACTCTGTAGTAGTAAATTAAGAACTTGTGTTTGTCTAAACGCAGCTTCACTCTGTGGCAGTAAATTAGACACATTCCAGTACTGGGTTTCTGAATTGGGCCCCTTGGGCTTGCAAATCAGTAACATAAGAAGAGATAAGAGTTCAAGGGAAGGGTACCAATATGAGGCTATGGGACGAATTACGTGACATGATGGAGAACCCAGTTCTGGTAAGACCTTTGAAGAACATACAACTGGCTGCGCATGCGCCACAGAAGTGGGGTATCCTATAGATATGAATAATTAGTTAAAGCAATGGAGATTGGTCCTTTTGAAAATGAAAAGTTGAATGCCACACCTAGGAATAATTTTTTACTGTATTCGGGAGGTATATAAAGACATGTTTGTTTATGTTGGATTCTGCAGACAGTCACACTTTATTGGATTTCAATAAAGTTTATTACTTTTGATTTCTACTAAGCTCTCTGTCTTTGAAGCTTTTGGACTTGGGCTAAAAAGGTTGATTTTATCCACAACAAATTGGTGACCCCGACGTGATCGGTCTAGGAGCAAAGAGGGAGACTCTGCCGGCAGGGCTGACCCTGGAGAAGTTACGCAAGCGTGGCCACTCAAAAAACAAGGTAAGCTGTCTTCTGCTTTTTTGGATAAACACTTGTGTGGGTTTCCTATGGGTCAGCCTGAGACAGTGTTTTCCCCTCACAAAAGCTCCTTTAAATTCTGAACAAAATCTAGAAAAGATAGTTTTTTAGATCTAAAAAAATCAAAACAGCATGCACTACTTATGTATGTGTGTGTGTGTTGTAGTGTTTTGTCTTGAGCAGTGTGTCTGCAAGCCTGTATTGTCTATGTGAAAAATGAAGTCAGATAGAATACTGAGGATTAAAGGAATTGACACATGAGGCCTAACAGTGATCTACAGAGAGTTGGCTAATCTGCTGTACTGGTAGAAGGATCCTAGACAGCGTGGCATAATTCACCCTGTACACTGGGCCTAGAGGGTTAGATGTGTGTTATGTGTTGTGAAGCTTCTTAGAGTAATACTGTAGCTGATGTGATGTTCTAGGGAGAACGTAGTGTTTAAAAGTTCTAGGGAGAACTTAGTATTTAAAGAAGTTCATAAGTGAGTGAACAGTTTAAATGTTCTAGGGAGAGCATAGTGTTTAAAAGTTTTAGGGAGAACTTAGTGATAAGACCTTCATAAGTGAGTGAACGCATTGGGCCCAATAAACCACAGGTGGGGTCACGCGAGAGGCGTGCTGAAGTGGGAAATGGGTGTAAGTCTGGTCTGTCTTATACAGTGCCTTGTGAAAGTATTCGGCCCCCTTGAACTTTTCAACCTTTTGCCACATTTCAGGCTTCAAACATAAAGATATAAAATTCTTATTTTTTTGTGAAGAATCACCAACAAGTGGGACACAATTGTGAAGTGGAACGAAATCTATTGGATTTTTAAAACTTTTTTAACTAATAAAAAATGAAAAGTGGGGGCGGCAAAATTATTCGCCCCTTGCGTTAATAATTTGTAGAGCCACCTTTTGCTGCGATCTCAGCTGCAAGTCGCTTGGGGTATGTCTCTATCAGTTTTGCACATCGAGAGACTGAAATTCTTGCCCATTCTTCCTTGCAAAACAGCTCGAGCTCAGTGAGGTTGGATGGAGAGCGTTTGTGAACAGCAGTTTTCAGCTCTTTCCACAGATTCTCGATTGGATTCAGGTCTGGACTTTGACTTGGCCATTCTAACACCTGGATACGTTTATTTGTGAACCATTACTTTGTAGATTTTGCTGTATGTTTGGGATCATTGTCTTGTTGGAAGATAAATCTCCATCCCAGTTTCAGGTCTTTTGCAGACTCCGACAGGTTTTCATCCAGAATGGTCCTGTATTTGGCTGCATCCATCTTCCCCTCAATTTTAACCATCTTCCCTGTCCCTGCTGAAAAAAAGCAGGCCCAAACCATGATGCTGCCACCACCATGTTTGACAGTGGGGATGGTGTGTTGAGGTTGATGAGCTGTGTTGCTTTTACGCCAAACATATCGTTTTGCATTGTGG
>CM022772.1:619835-637335 GCA_012411365.1 Ameiurus melas | reverse complement strand
GTGAAGACGTTTAAGTATGCTTAGCGGTTGTGTTTTCGTGTCCTGTTTCTGTTCCATGCCTCGCATCCAGTTTCATGTTTAACGTCAATTATCTCTTCCAGTCTAGACTGCGTTTCTTGTTTATTGACTTAAATTTGCGAATAAAGACTTTGGTTGCTTCTGCTTCTAGTCTTATTCCATAACAAAGACAGAATGAGGACATTTACATTTTATTGTTTTTTCTGAAATTCTAAAAATGTTGTTTTCTTTAAATGATTAAAAAAAACCCTATGCATTAAAAAGTGTGTGTGTGTGTGTATGCATTAAATCACCATTGTGATCACTAGCCTCCCCAAATATATATAAATATATATATGTATTTTTAAAAAGGCATCTCCACCCCATACTGCAGCGTGACATGATGTCTGTTCACTGCTGCATTTTTATAAAGACCCACAATAAACACCACAACAAAACCAATGAAAAAGTTTAAACGAATGAAATCATCTCATATTTTGAAATAGTCTCCAGATTGTCACAATTCAAAGATAGAGAAGGAAGCAATCGCAGGTTTCAAACATTTAATAAACAGACAAAAACAAAGACAATAAAACGAGGCAAAATACTGTGGATAAACTAAACATCGCCACGTGGACAAAAGCACGGATAGGCAATACATAAGTTGAGGAAGCAGTGCAAACAGTGGCTATATATATGACTGCTAATTACCAGGAACGTGAATCAGGTGCAGGTAGTCATGAGACAATGAAGCAGTGGCTGTTGGGAACTGTAGTTCAGAGTTCTCTGACTGATTTCATGACACAGATACTCTGTTCCATCCGTCTTAAAAGGTCACAGAGCATTTCATTTTATGTTCAGTATCTAACAATGTATATAACAAAGTTTAATAATTATGTTCATTACAAAATGATAATAATAATGCCAGAAATGAGTTAGTGATGAATCTGTTACAGAACAGGATCACTTCTTCACTGACACACAAACACTTTTCTCTAACATTCAGGATTTGATGATGTAGTGTTCATAATTCTAAAATATCTTTTATACTGATCCAGTAATGCAGAAATCATCAAATACACATCTTAGAAAGCAACAGAATCGCATCTTACAAATTACAGATCAGTTGGACATGTGATATTGGTTGCCAGTTGATGTGAGGAAGCCCCCAGTGCTTCCAAATTCGACCAAAATGGTGTACAACATAAAAAAGCATAAACAGTCTGATTTCGTGTGTGAAGACAAGCTTGTGTCAGTGCAGTGAGCTCAGCAGCTGGTGTAGAAATGTCTTATGGTAACCCTCACCATCATCTGAAATCTGTCTGGGGTTTTTTCTTGTGATTAGCCTACAAGTTAGCAATTTAGCAACTCTGTGTGGTTTGTGGTTGTTATGTCTGCGCAGCAACAGTATGTGCCACCCCAAAAGGAGTCTGTATCGGTTCAGTATGAGCCGTCCCTGTAGGACATTATGCACATGTTATGTCACACACACTGTGTGTATGAAATTGTGTGGAATGCATATTAATTGGCCATGTAATAATAATAATGATAATAATAATAATCTTTATTTTATAAAGCACCTTTAAAAGCAGCTTCCCAAAGCGCTGTACATAAAATCACAGTCCACAGAAAAATAAAACATAAAAGTTAATTAGAACAACAACAACATTAATAATAAAAGTAACTATAAAACAATCATAAAAAGACTTCAGCAGTCGAATGCAAGTTTAAAAAAGTGTGCCTTGAGAAGAGTTTTAAAAATGCCAAGAGTCTGGGCTTCCCTGAGTTCAGGGGGAAGAGAGTTCCAAAGTGAAGAAGCAGAGACAGAAAAAGCCCTGTCTCCAGATTTTAGGTGTGTTTGTGGAACAGATAACAGATTACCCTGTGAGGAGCGCAGTCTGCGATGTGGCGTGTAAGGGATTAATAATAAGCCAGATAAATATTTAGGGAGCCAATCCATGTAATGCCTTGTATGTCAACATCATGGCTCTTAAAATCGACACAGAACCTGACCCGGGAGCCAGTGTAAGGACTTCAAAACAGGAGTAATATGTTCACATGTCCTGGTTCCTGTCAGGATCCTGGCAGCAGATTTTTGTACACATTGCAGTTTATTGGTTTAGAAACTCTGGCTAAAGTGATGTTACAGTAACTGAGCCGAGTGACAACAAATGAGTTTATCAGGTTTTCAGCTATGGAGAAGTTTAGCATTGGCTGTAGTCTAACTATATTTCTGAGGTGGAAAGGATGCCTTCACAGTACACTGAACAAAAAAATTAAATGTGAGGCTGGTGTCAAAAATTACACCAAGGTTCCTCATATTACTTTGGGTCTCTAGAACAGTGCCATCAACAAACAGTGACAGTGGAGCTGCTTTGCGAATCTGATAACGGGAACCTTTAAGCATAACTTCCGTTTTCCCGCTGTTCAGGCACAGAAAGTTATTGTTCATCCATGTTTTTATCTCAGAAATACAGTCAGAACAAGCATCAATCAATTCACCAGATTTAGAGTGAATGTAGATTTGGGTATCGTCAGCATTAAAGTGATAATGGAGGCCCAGCGATCGCGGCAGATGACCAAGTGGAGATAGATAAATATTGAAGAATAAGGGGCCTAGAACTGAACCCTGAGGAACACCAGTGAGCACCGAGTGTCAGACCTCTAGCCACACATAGAAATAAACTGGGAACGGTCAGTAAAATAGGATTTAAACCAGTTTAAAACTGTCCCAGACACACCAGAAACACGTTCAAGACGGGTATGTAAAAGACCTTGATCCACAGTATCGAATGCGGCTCTAAGGTCAAGAAGAATAAGAATGGAACTAGGTCCAGAATCAGAGGTCATCAACAAGTCATTGGTAACTTTGACCAACACCATTTCAGTGCTGTGAAATTTACTGTAAGGATAAAGCAAATAACAGATTTATCTTCACTTTTCCTTCGTCAGCCTTTCTTGCCTCTGCTTCATTTACGCTAAAAGAAAACGGCGCGATGCGTTATCACGGAGGCGACTACGGCGGCGTCTAAGGGAGTCAAGAACACACTGGCAACCAGAGCAGTTCAAAGAGACGTCCGATTTATTCGTAGAATAACAGAGGCTTTTATGGAAGTTGAACTGACTGGCCACATAATGAAAAACATCTTAGGCAACACAAGAATGTTCAGTTTTCTTGAACATATGTGGTGGTTGGTGGTATGGTTCTCCTAAACAGAAAAGAGGAAGTTCCTATGGTGACATGTTAAACTGGCATGTACACATCAGACAGGTTGTAGAACGTTCATGAGACAGAAATCAAACTATAACCTAAACATACTTATACATATCTGAGGGAATAAAGAATAGAAAATTTCCCAACATTTACGAAAACCTGACTGAAGGGGTTTGAAGAGGTTATTAATTGTAAGAGGATTACAGAGTTGAGAGGCAACAAACGCGCTCAAAAAAACGGAAGATTTGAGATGGGGTGAAAATCGTTAAAATCATCCACAGAAACATTTTCTCTCTTTGGTACAGGTGTAACAGCAGCAGTCTTCAGTACTGCAGGAACGACCCCAGTCTCCAGTGATTTATAATGCTGAGGATAGCAGGGCAAACGCAACGATTTTAAATAGGTTCGTAGGAATTGGATCCAGCAGGCAAGTGGTAGATTTCATGTTGGATTCCTCCCTTGTGAGAGCCTCAGAATCAAGCAGTGAGAAATGAGTGAAAGAAGCACCAGTGAACCCAAATGGACGAAGGAGTGAAGTGGCACAGTCAGGGTTAACAGAAATTTATTTGCGAACATTGACAATCTTCGAATTAAAAAACTGTAGAAAAGAATCACAGAGCTTCTGAGAAACAGGCAAAGTGTGAACAGCGTTAACTTGAAGCAGTCTGTTTACGGTTTGGAACAAGTGTCTGGGATTATTTTGATTATTTACAATAGCCTGTGAGAAGTAAGAGGATCTTTCAGTCTCCAGTAGTGCACGATCATCCCCCAGAAGATCCTTCCACGCTTGATAGTAGACACTCAGTCTATGCTTATGCTCCTTTTTCAGACATACAGCCTTTCTAGAGCGCAGATTGTCTTTATACCAGGGAGCAGAGCCAGCGAATGTGACCTTACACGACCTTAGAGGAGCAAAAGTGTCATGTGGGTTATCACGGAGCGTACACGGCGTCGGGTAGTCTAAATGAACACACTGGCAACCAGAGCAGTTCAAAGAGACGTCCCATTTATTCGTAGAATAACAGAGGCTTTTATGGAAGTTGAACTGACTGGCCACATACATGAAAAACATCTTAGGAAACACAAGAATGTTCAGCTTTCTTGAACATATATGGTCTGATGGTATGGTTCGACTAACACAGAAAAGAGGAAGTTCCTATGGTGACATGTTAAACTGGCATGTACACATCAGACAGGTTGTAGAACGTTCATGAGACAGAAATCAAACTATAACCTAAACATACTTATACATATCTGAGGGAATAAAGAATAGAAAATTTCCCAACATTTACGAAAACCTGACTGAAGGGGTTCGAAGAGGTTATTAATTGTAAGAGGATTACAGAGTTGAGAGGCAACAACACTCTCAAGCATTTTTACCAAAAACAGAAAATTTGAGATGGGACGAAAATTGTTAAAATCATCCACAGAAACATTTTCTCTCTTTGGTACAGGTGTAACAGCAGCAGTCTTCAGTACTGCAGGAACGACCCCCGTCTAAAGTGATTCATTTATAATGCTGAGGATAGCAGGGCACCACACAGCAGAGCACGGTTCTAAATAGGTTCGTAGGAATTGGATCCAGCAGGCAAGTGGTAGATTTCATGTTGGATTCCTCCCTTGTGAGAGCCTCAGAATCAAGCAGTGAGAAATGAGTGAAAGAAGCACCAGTGAACCCAAATGGACGAAGGAGTGAAGTGGCACAGTCAGGGTTAACAGAAATTTCTTTACGAACATTGACAATCTTAGAATTAAAAAACTGTAGAAAAGAATCACAGAGCTGCTGAGAAACAAGCAAAGTGTGAACAGCGTTAACTTGAAGCAGTCTGTTTACGGTTTTGGAACAAGTGTCTGGGATTATTTTGATTATTTACAATAGCCTGTGAGAAGTAAGAAGATCTTTCAGTCTCCAGTAGTGGCACGATAATCCCCAGAAGATCCTTCCACGCTTGATAGTAGACACTCAGTCTAGTAAGGTGCCATTTATGCTCCTTATTCAGACATACAGCCTTTCTAGAGCGCAGATTGTCTTTATACCAGGGAGCAGAGCCGGTGAATGTTACCTTACGACCTTAGAGGAGCAAAAGTGTCAAGATTAGCAGCAGGAGCAGAATTTAGCTGCAGACCTTTCTCCTCTAGTGATGAGTGATGAAGATCGCTTAGGATGGAAACTGTTGTGGTTAAAAATATACATAAAATAAACCACGAGGGAGACCTAGTATGAGTAATATGTAATTTTATTGAAAATCAGCAGTGAGAGACACGATCTGGGTGCTCGGATCCGGGTCCAGCCCTTCCAGTGGAGGAGTGAAGGAGGGATGACAGGCACCTAGACATACAGAAGTGGTATTAGGTGGATATTGATGAACAGGATTCACATTTTAAGATTAACACACTATGGTTTATTAGTCACAGAGAAAGAGAGGAAAACACACACACATAGATAACACACACACCCACTCTTACACAGTCACACAGAATTGGAGAAAGCTGTCTGATCGATAGACTTCCACTTCCAGAAGGTTACTGTTCGGATAGGAGGCTCACTTGAATGAAACAGTTCGAGGTTAAAAAACACAGCTGAATGATCAGAACCCAATGTCAGTAGATGAAAACTCAAATACAAATGAGCCGTTAGCAATCACAAGATCCAGTGTATGACCCTTGTTATGAGTCGGGTCAGTTACAAACTGTGTGAAGCTAAAACAATCAATTAACGACAGGAATTCCTTAACCACCACAGAGTCACTCTGGTCCACATGAATGTTGAAGTCTCCCACAATTAGAATTCTGTCAAACTTCGTTCTCAACACTGACAGGAAGTCCGCAAACTCTGACATAAAAGCTGCATGTGCCTTAGCCTTAGCTGGTTTATAGACTGTAGTGATGATGGTGGATACAGGAGCGGAGATACTCAAGACCAGGCATTCAAATGATGAAAACTGGGGAACAGACACAGAGCTTGTGTTGAACTTCAGGTTGTAAACCACAATAATGTCTCCGCCTCTGCCAGATAACCTCGGGAGATCTAAAACTCCAAAGCGATCTGGTTAAACAGGAGCCCATCGTTTTCTTTATGCCAGGTTTCAGTTAAGAACAACAAGTCCAGCTTTTTATCTGTAAGAAAATCCGATAAAAGCAGACCGTGCATTGAATAATGCGGCATGAGCCAGGAACTGAAGTGAAGACGCCGGTGGTTTAATCTCCACGCGTTGGGAACCGATATTAAATTACTGTGATCAACACCAGGACAAAGATGTTAGGAGACTGCGCCTCAAACCCCGATGGATATATCGCTTAGGACGTAGCAGTCCAGCGTCTCTACAGAGATTGTAAGAGTCTTTGGCTAGGCCATAACACTTCTGTTTTAGATTCAACAGCTGGCGTGAAGTGTACCTTAGAGCCATGGTCGTTCAGTGCACACACTCACAAGGCCAGAGCGATTGAAACTCCGGAACCAAAATCTCGGCTACTATATGGATGGTAATTATGCGATTTGGGACACGCCCACAGCTTCAAGCAGTTGTCTTTTTATACGTATAGCATGACAAATAGTTAAATTCACTTAAAGCGCCGTAAAATTATTTTTATAAAAACACCCAAAACTGTATACGATACCATACGAAGATGAACTGTATGTTTATACGGAAATTCTGGAGGGATGTCGGGCGACATGTGCGGTGCGTAATGACGCGGGCTGTTAATCTAGTTATGTTCTCCATCCATCCATCTTCTATACACGCTTACCCTTTTTCAGGGTCACGGGGGAGCCTGGAGTCTATCCCAGGGAGCTTCGGGCACAAGGCGGGGTACACCCTGGACAGAGTGCCAGTCCATGCAAGGGCACAATCACCACACACTCACACACCCATTCATACACTACGGACACTTTAGACACCCAATCAGTCTACCATGCATGTGTTTGGACTGGGGGAGGAAACCTAATTATGTCTAATTATGTTCTATAACATTTAAAACGGGAAGATGACAGGAGTATTCTAAAAGTGAGTCATGTAAACACCTTAATCACATTATTATCTTAATCAGAGTAAGGAATAATTAGATTACTGCTGTCCATGTAACATAGTCACTCACATTACATCTCAAGAATGAGTGTGTGTGTGTGTGTGTGTGTGTGTGTGTGTGTTGTGTGTGTGTGTGTGTGTGTGTATGTGTGTGTCTGTGTGTGTGTGTGTGTGTGTGTATGTGTGTGTGTGTGTGTGTGTGTGTGTGTGTGTGTGTGTGTGTGTGTTGTGTGTGTGTGTGTGTGTGTGTGTGTGTGTATGTGTGTGTGTGGTGTGTGTGTGTGTGTGTGTGTGTGTGTGTTGTTGTGTGTTTTGTTGTGTGTGTGTGTGTTTGTGTGTGTGTGTGTGTGTTGTGTGTGTGTGTGTGTGTGTGTGTGTGTGTGTTGTGTGTGTGTGTGTGTGTGTGTGTGTGTGTGTGTGTGTGTGTGTGTGTGTGTGTGTGTGTGTGTGTGTGTGAGTGTGTGTGTGTGTGTGTGTGTGTATGTGTTGTGTGTGTGTGTGTGTGAGTGTGTGTGTGTGTGTGTGTATGTGTGTGTGTATGTGTGTGTGTGTGTGTGTGTGTATGTGTGTGTGTGTGTGTGTGTGTGTGTGTGTGTGTGTGTGTGTGTGTGTAAAAACACAACACCTCTCAAACGTCCCACATGAGCACACACACTGATTACTGGCGTGCGATTTCCACGTTCACCTTCATGGATTCCTGAAATACAGAAAGTGGATCAGCGATCTCTCATCTTTCCACCGAACGTAGTCACTGCTGTTGCTGTCATTGTCCTTCGCTGTTGTTTTTCCCAACACGAAACGAGGACAACACCATTAAAGGCGTGTCCTGATTCTGCAGTCAGACGCATTCCTGCATCAATAAGGGAGGTGCACATCTGTCTCTGCAACATCAGGAAGTGCCGCCAGTAGCGCTCCTGCTGATCACGCCTGCCTCGTGTTCTCTATATAAAGTTTCTGACTCTGAGACTCTTCTGCACTCGTCGTTCAGTGAACATTGTGTTCCTCTTCTCGCTCTCGCCCATCATGAAGCTCCTCAGTGTAGTTCTCCTTCTGCTCCCACTCTCGCTCTGTTTGGCTGAAGTTGTGAATGATTTTATTGTGAGCTGTCCAGAGTTCTTCGCTAATCCGAATGGAGTCGTTTCTCCTCCTACAGGTTTTATTGGGTCTCAGTATAAACAGATCTGTCAAACTCTAAATAATACAGCTGAATTCGCGACACTTTATGACACGACGTACAAGATCCCAGTTTATTCAGCATACAGGTTTACTGGACTAAAGAACTGTACCAGAAGGACGGGAAAGTGGTTAATCGAACCTCAGGTAAGCGCAACTTACTGTATCTTATAACTTATAACTATTTATTTTATCATATTTATAAGTTTATGCAAGACAAAAGTAGTATTATGAAAAAAATAGAGTATCTAAGGCTTTTACACTGTAATGTGTGTGTGTGTGTGTGTGTGTGTGTGTGTGTGTGTGTGTGTGTGTGTGTGTGTGTGTGTGTGTGTGTGTGTGTGTGTGTGTGTGTGTGTGTGCGTGTGTATGTGTTCCCCTTATGTAGCTGGAAAATGGAACACTGGGGCCAAACATGGATACTGAGTCCACTCTGAGAAAGCGACGTGTACTTGTACTTAATCAGTCTGTGCATGCTGATTACGCTCCGGTTTTCACTTTGATAGAGGACACCTGGCTCCAGTTTACCATGCCAACTCACAGAGCTGTTCTGATGCCACCTTCACTCTGACCAACGCTGCTGCTCACAATCCAACATTCAACAAGAGATGGTTTCATAATGCAGAGAAAATCGTGGCTAATGACCTGAATATGAACTGCACTAATGTAGGCCTGCGTCGTATGTAGTAACTGGGGTTGTGCCGGGTAATAATGTGTTAAAGGGAAATGCGAATTCCCAGTCACTTCTGGACCGCATTCTGCTGCCTTGATCAAAATAATAAACCCAAACACTCAGGTGCATGTCTTGGAGAAAATATAAATAATGATGTAAACAGCACACTGACCATACAGAATCTTGAGAATCAATTAAACAGTCTGTATGGGATTAATGTCACTTTGTTTGGAGGTGGATGTTAGATGCAGAATATCGAGAAAAGCGTGAACTATCTGTGTTAACACGGCTGTATCGGGGACATTTCTGTAGCATCATATCTCCTTTTAATTTCACTTTGTTTCCTCGATGATGTGACAGTTTCAAACAGAAAATGAAAATCAGTAACTATGTAGAACTAGTTGAAGGTCCGAGTGTCGGATGGTTTCAGGGTCTGTCCTGTATGTTTCCCCTTCAGTGGAACAACTTCTACACACATCCACTTAAACAAATGAATACTAATCAGAAATCAGTCATGTGTTGATTGACAGATTGTTGTACTTTTAATCAGTTTATTTCTGTCACTAAATTGGGATCAGATCATTTATCATTAATCACTGAATTGCAGTTTGATTTTCTGCAGAATTCTACATCAATAAAGAGCATCCAATTAAAGCGTGTCTCCTCTTACTTACTGCCGTATAACATCTGGAGCACAGCTGTGGAACATTAACACTTATTACTGAAATGTAGACGAGAATATTACAGATATTTTCTGGAGAGAAAATATCTGTGTTATGTGTTGTGAAAAAAAAACATCTACAAACATCTCGACATTCATGTTTGAGTGATTTTTTTTAGTTTTGTTTGTAAAACCTTCAATTTCAGGAGGATTAACTGACTGTTTACATACAAAAAGTTTCTGAATTGGGAATAAATCATGAGGTATTGTGTATTTTAATAAGAGACAACAAAACTAATTCTGGGAAATCCCCACCCTGAGTTAAAAAAAGATCAAGATTATTAAAAGGAAAAATCTTAAATATTTATTTGATAAATGTAATCTTCAGAGAGAATTATTTTCATTTATTTTATTTTAGACTTTAAGTAGATTGTTTTTTACTGTGATTAATAAAAACTAAAACATTTTGCTTTACTGCGAGTGTGTATTATAAATCTTGGGCCTGGTCTGTAAAACTTCTTGTCAGCACATGATGGAAGTAATATCCCATACTGCTGCTCATTTCTCTCTTTTCCCCTCTTCATTCATTCAAATAAATAATATCAAAATCTAAACCTGAAATGTGTGCAGAATTTTGTCCTTATTCCATAGATTAAACCATTCTTTTATTTATTTATATATTTATCACATTAATTTTTTATTTGTACAAGTAAGAAATAAAATAAATCAACTGTAACATGTTTAACACTTTCATACATAATGTAAGTTTAAGCATATCCAGTTTATTTTATTTATTAATATATATATAAATATATTTTGTCAGTTCCTAAATATCACTCATCTTAAACAGTAAATAGATTGTCCGTGTGCACTGTGTAACTGAAATGTTGTTTGTTGGAGAGGTACAAAAATATTTTATAAACATATGGAGATATTCTGCATTCTGAAATTCTAAAAATACTTTAAAAAAAATTAAAAGTAAAAATAACAACAACAACAACTTTGCATTAAAACGCGTTAATGTTATTTCAAGTTAATGTATCATGGTTCCTTGCCACTAGGGGGCAGCAGTGTGTATTTACACTCAGTGACGCGACGCTATAACAGCAACAAAGAGAACCTTACTAAAACAGTCCTATTAATCGATTTTAACACATCGATCAAGAGGTTTTAAAACATTTTACACCTAAAATCACATTTCAGTGCGTTATATAACGGTTTTTAATGTTAAAGTGTCTTTTTAATTTTAACGTCTGGCTTTAATTCTTGAGAAAAATTACAAATTTATTTAACGAAAGTCTGTGTATCGACTTGTTGGTGTCATGTAGGGGAGTGTTGAAAACAGCGCCATCTGGTGGTTAGTAAAAAAATTCAATAAAGCTGTCAAAATCCTGTGGAAGAAGCTCGGTCAGATGAAGCAGAAATAACACACTCTGTAGATCATTTCACTATTATGTGGTAAATGGTGCATTTATATAGCGCTCTTATACAAAGCATTTTACACTGGGGTTTATTCATCCATTCACACGCACACACACACACAACACACACACACACACACACACACACACACACACACATTAGACTTTGTTAGACATAATGAAGAAAAATATTCCAGAGCAGCGATCTCAAGCTTCTATTATAGAAATATATCGAAAAAATATATAGAAAATATCTATGACGTGTAATCAATATGTATAAGTCACTTCTGGATATGTTAATGAAGTGTATTCAATATGTAACCTGCATTTAGAAGTACTACTTAAAGCATAATCACATAATCAGTATGGGTTAAAAAGCAGAATCTATATGTATAATCAGTAGTTAGAAGCATAATCTAAATCCATAGAATAATGGTTGATCAAGTTATATTCTGAGTGTGGATTGAGTTAGAAGAATTCTGTGTCTTACTGAACAGTGGGCCTAATTGCTTTCTGTGTCTAATCTAAAACTATAAACCACTTCCAACATGTGGTCTTCTAAGTGTGTAAAGTAAGAACCTGTGTTTGTCTAAACTCAGTTTCACTTCTAAGTGTGTACATTAGATACTTTGGGTTTGTCTAAAGCATATTCACTCTGTAGTAGTAAATTAAGAACTTGTGTTTGTCTAAACGCAGCTTCACTCTGTGGCAGTAAATTAGACACATTCCAGAGTTGGGTTTCTGAAATGGGCCCCTCTTGGGCTTGCAAATCAGTAACATAAGAAGAGATAAGAGTTCAAGGGAAGGGTACCAATATGAGGCTATGGGACAAATTACGTGACATGATGGAGAACCCAGTTCTGGTAAGACCTTTGAAGAACATACAACTGGCTGTGCATGCGCCACAGAAGTGGGGTATCCTATAGATATGAATAATTAGTTAAAGCAATGGAGATTGGTCGGTTTGAAAATGAAAAGTTGAATGCCACACCTAGGAATAATTTTTTACTGTATTCGGGAAGTATATAGAGACATGTTTGTGTATGTACAAGTTGGACTCTCTGCAGACAGTCACACTTTATTGGATTTCAATAAAGTTTATTACTTTTGACTTCTACTAAACTCTCTGTCTTTGAAGTTTTTGGACTTGGGCTAAAAAGGTTGATTTTTATCCACAACAAATTGGTGACCCCAACATGTTTGGTCTAGGAGCAAAGAGGGAGACTCTGCCGGCAGGGCTGGCCCTGGAGAAGTCACGCAAGCGTGGCCACTCACTCAGCTGTCTTCTGCTTTTTTGGATAAATACTTGCATGGTTTTCCTATGGGTCAGCCTGACACAGTGTTTTCCCCTCACAAAAGCTCCTTTAAATTATGAACAAAATATAGAAAAGTGAGATTTTTAGATCTAAAAAAAATCTAAACTGCATGCAATATATATATCTGTGTGTTGTATTGTTTTGTCTTGAGCAGTGTGTCTCGCCAAGCCTGTAGTGTCTATGTAAAAAATGGTGTCAGATAGAATACTGAAGATTAAGGAATTAACACTCTCGAGGCCTAACAGTGATCTACAGAGAGTTGGCTAATCTGCTGTACTGGTAGAAGGATCCTAGACAGCGTGGCATAATTCACCCTGTACACTGGGCCGAGAGGGTTAGATGTGTGTTATGTGTTGTGAAGCTTCTTAGAGTTAATACTGCAGCTGATGTGATGTTCTAGGGAGAACGTAGTGTTTAAAAGTTCTAGGGAGAACTTAGTGATAAGACGCGTTCATAAGTAGAATACACGATTGGGCCCCAATAACCCCAGGTGGGGTCACGCGAGAGGCGTGCTGAAGTGGGAAACGGGTGTAAGTCTGGTCTGTCTTATATGTTAAATGTTCTGGGGTGTGAGTCTTGTATTGCCTATATGTTACATGTGCTGAATGCTGTTTATATTTGCTATGCTTTGTATCTGTGCTGAATGTTGATTGTCTCTGCTATATGTTGATTATATCTGCTGAATGTTGGGTATGAATGCTGAATGCTGTTATAACAGGTGGATGGATGTTTGAGAGTTCTATAGGTGCTCAATGTTGATTTAAGCATTTTTTCTTTTTCCTATTTCCTTTTTCTTCTGTGGAGTCGACTCTTGTTTTATTTCATTTAATTTACTGCATTATTATTTTGCTGAGTGATTGATCCTAGTTTGGAGGTTGTACGGTGTTTGTCTTCTTTTCTTGAGTGAGTTTCTGACTGGCTGGCCACGTGACTCTGATCCATCCACGGCTCTCCGTGGGCGTGTCTGTATCAATTGACACTGAACCGTGGTATCGTAAAACTTCACATAGATCCGAGCAGGAAAACGCTCCAATTCTGTTGAGTCAGTGTGTCTGATCTCCTCATTTTTGAGTGACGTCCTCCTGTGGTAAGGATTGGGGTTCGGTGCTGTGGCAGTGTATGATTGTTGGATTCTCCCCGGTGAGTGAGTGCTGGAAAGGAGTTGAGGGTGTCCATGCCAAGCGAGTGTGGTCCTCAGATTGAGAGGGGTAAAACAGAACTCTGCGTTATCATTGAAGGCTTAATTCTGGTTTGAGTGATTGTATCATCTGTACCAACTGTGGGGGTATCCTAATTACGTTGGAAAAAAGAAGGAATCTTGGAACAGCCAAGAAATTGGCATTGGACATATTTTGGACGTATGCCAGATTGCCAGTTGTGTAAACCACCCAGATCCTCTAGACCTGTAATATATCAAAATTATATTTCCAGATTGTGTGATCCAAAAAAGGAATTCTGAAGGCAGAAAAGTTTATCCAGTTACTTAGAACCTCGAAAGTTGGACTTAGTACAAAGTAATGCACCTGGGAGTGTCTTCCTTGGGGGCTGTGGACCCCCATGCGGTCTGCTGTCTAAAGTCAGAGACTCTCTCGCACGCTCCCAAAGCCGATGGGAAATGATTGGGGTCATCCTCCACCCCATACCACAACAAATGTTAAGCTTCCTAGATGTTATCAAGTATGGCTTCAGTGGATCACTGATTGCTCTCTTCACGACAAAATCCTGAGATCTGAGTGTTCTAACGAAAAAAAACCTGACATTGAATGGACTTATGCTCTGCACCTGTAATATGGCTGGCAAACTACAACTGAGAGAGGGTACGCTGCGGGGGTCCCGGCTCAGGAGTATGGGGTGCTTGCAGGTCTTTAAACATTGGATTTGGTGGCACAAGGATTGCCAGCACATTTGCGTGCCATGGCTGGAGCTGCTCTCTTAGTGCAGATCATTGGGAAAATGGCTCTCTCACACATTGATCTTACATTCATCACACAGGTCACTTCCATTTTTATTATTTCCAAATGCAACTGTGAGGAGCGCAGTCTGCGATGTGGGGTGTAAGCCAGTTAAGTATTGTGGAGCCAATCCATGTCAACATCATGATATCTTTAAATCGACACGGAACCTGACCGGGAGCCAGTGTAAGGACTTCAAAACAGGAGTAATATGGTCACATTTCCTGCTTCCTGTCAGGATCCGGGTGGCAAAGTTCTGAACATACTGCAATTTGTTTGTACGCTTTTTAGAAACTCCAGCTAAAACTTCATTACAGTAATCAACGTCGTGACAACAAATGAATTGATCAGTTTTTCAGCGACAGATAAGTTTAGCATTGGGCGCAGTCTGGCTATATTTCTGAGGTGAAAAAAGGATTATTTAACAGAAATCTGAACAAAAAAATTTAATGTGAGGCTGGTATCAAAAATTACACCAAGGTTCCTCGTCTTACTTTGGGTCTCTAGAACAGAGCCATCAACAAACAGTAACAGTGGAGCTGCTTTGCGTATTTGGTGATGGGAACCTATAAGCATAACTTCCGTTTTCCCGCTGTTCAGGCACAGAAAGTTATTGTTCATCCATGTTTTTATCTCAGAAATACATTCAGAAACACAACAAACATCAATGTTTTCACCAGATTTAGAGTGAATGTAGATTTGGGTATCGTCAGCATTAAAGTGATAATGGAGGCAAAGCGATCGCAGCAGATGACCAAGTGGAGATAGATAAATATTGAAGAGTAGAGGGCCTAGAACTGAACCCTGAGGAACACCAGTGAGCACCGAGTGTCAGACCTAAAGCCACCCATAGAAATAAACTGGGAACGGTCAGTAAAATAGGATTTAAACCAGTTTAAAACTGTCCCAGACACACCAGAAACACTTTCAAGGCGGGTAAGTAAAAGACCATGATCCACAGTATTGAATGCAGCTCTAAGGTCAAGAAGAATAAGAATGGAAGTAGCTCCAGAATCAGAGCCCATCAACAAGTCATTGGTAACTTTGACCAGCTCCGTTTCAGTGCTAAATAACAGATTTATCTTCACTTTTCCTCCGTCAGCCTTTCTTGCCTCTGCTTCATTTACTCTAAAGAAAAACTAGCGCATGTGGGTTATCACGGAGCGTACACGGCGTTGGGGAGTCTAAATGAACACACTGGCAACCAGAGGAGTTCAAAGAGATGTCCGATTTATTCGTAGAATAACAGAGGCTTTTATGACAGTTGAACTGACTGGCCACATTCATGAAAAACATCTTAGGAAACACAAGAATTTTCAGCTTTCTTGAACATATATGGTCTGATGGTATGGTTCTCCTAACACAGAAAAAAGGAAGTTCCTATGGTGACATGTTAAACGCACGCACGTACACATCAGACAGGTTGTAGAAAGTTTATGAGACAAAAAACAAAAAAAAAAAAAAAAAAAAAAAAAAAAAATTGGGGAAAATAAAAGATTAGAACATTTCCCAACATTTACGAAAACCTGACTGAAGGGGTTCGAAGAGGTTATTAATTGTAAGAGGATTACAGAGTTTACAGAGAGGAAGTCAAGGAAACCTTTATGAGGCTGAGAAATAAGAATAAAACTATCAGAGACCTCAGATCGACCAAAATCGACTATTTGGAATATTATTAAGAAGAACGAGAGAACTGATGAGCTTTGTAACCATTAAAGGACCAGTAAGGTGAGGAAGACCTCCACAGCTGACCACAGAAGAATTCTCACCATAATGAAGAAAATTATTCCAGAGCAGCGATCTCAAGCTTCTATCAGGAGAACATCCAGGGTTTACATCACCTGGAGGAGCACGCAACTCCCAAAACATTGGGTTTATTACACGGCATGCTCCAACGCATGATAATGAGTTACTAGTGACTTCTACAGGTGTGATCATGACCAGATCATTATTTTTAAGTTTTGCAGTTTTGCAATAATGCCAATTGCAGAAGTGAAGCTAGAAGTTCCACAGACAACTTTAAACAGTGTTAAACACCATAAAACACAGACCCTTCTGTATCATACCACCCCCAATTTTAGGTGAGCAAAAGTATAGGAACAGATCAGTCTCAAGGTAAGTAAATAAAATTAATAACACTAAATAATTGGTTGCATTTCCTTTACCTGAAATAACTGCATCACGTTTATAGTTTGTCTTTGACGTGCAGTTCTCTCCTAAAGAACTGAAATCATCTCATATTTTGAAATAGTCTCCAGATACTCTGTTCCATCCGTCTTAAAAGGTCACAGAGCATTTCATTTTATGTTCAGTATCTAACAATGTATATAACAAAGTCTAATCATTATGTTCATTACAAAATAATAATAATAATGCCAGAAATGAGTTAGTGATGAATCTGTTACAGAACAGGATCACTTCTTCACTGACACACAAACACTTTTCTCTAACATTCAGGATTTGATGATGAAGTAGTGTTCGTAATTCTAAAATATCTTTTATACTGATCCAGTAATGCAGAAATCATCAAATACACATCTTAGAAAGCAAAAGAATCACGTCTTACAGATTACAGATCAGTTGGACATGTGATATCGGTTGCCAGTTGATGTGAGGAAGCCCCCAGTGCTTCAAAATTCGACCAAAATCGTGTACAACATAAAAAAGCATAAACAGTCTGATTTTGTGCGTGAAGACAAGCTTGTGTCAGTGCAGTGAGCTCAGCAGCTTGTGTAGAAATGTCTTATGGTAACCCTCACCATCATCTGAAAACTGTCTGGGGTTTTTTTTTGTGCTTAGCCTACAAGTTAGCAATTTAGCAACTCTGTGTGGGTTGTGGTTGTGTCTTATGCAGCAACAAATGTGTCCCACACAAAAGGAGTCTGTATCGGTCTGTGTATGAGTGTCCTGTAGGACATTATGCACATGTTATGTCACACACACACACTGTGTGTATGAAATTGTGTGGAATGCATATTAATTGGCCATGTAATAATAATAATAATAATAATAATAATAATAATATTAAACCTTATTTTATAAAGTGCCTTTAAAAGCAGCTTCCCAAA
>CM022772.1:597335-609835 GCA_012411365.1 Ameiurus melas | reverse complement strand
TGTCTTTTTAATTTTATTGTCTGGCTTTAATTCTTGAGTAAAAAGTAAAAATGTATTCAATAAAAGTCTGTGTATGGACTTGTTAGGTGTTATCTGGAGACTGTCGAAAACAGCGCCATCTAGTGGTTAGTAAAATAAATTAAGCTGTAAAAAGCCTGTGGAAGAAGTTCGGTCAGATGAAGCAGAAATAACACACTCTGTAGATCATTTCACTGTTATGTGCACAAATAAAATCCTAGCACGTGTGTGTGCCTGTCTTTCTATATGCATCTGTCTGTCTGCGTGCTTGTGGGTTTGTCTGTCTGTCTACACACAAGCCTGTCTGTCTGGCTGAGTGAGTATCTGTCTGTCTCCACTTGTGCATGTGTGTCTATCTGTGTTTGTATGCCTGTCTGTGTGTGCGCCTGTCTGTGTGCACCTGTCTGTCTGTGTATGTGTCTGTGTGCATGAGTGTGTCTGTCTGAGTGTCCGTCTTTACATCTGTGTCTGTGTGTGTGTGTGTGTGTGTGTGTGTGTGTGTGTGTGTGTGTGTGTGTGTGTGTGTGTGTGTGTCTGTGTCTATGTGTGTGTGTGTGTGTGTGTGTGTGTGTGTGTGTGTGTGTGTGTCTGTCTATGTGTGTGTGTGTCAGTGTGTGTGTGTGTGTGTGTTTCAGTGTGTGTGTGTGCGTGTGTCTGTGTGTGTGTGTGTTTTTGTGTGTGTGTGTGTGTTTATTACCTCACCTCTGTGATCATTACCTTCCCCAAATATATATATATATATAGGTTACAAAATAATGAATATTCATAATGGAGAGGGCGTGTACAAATTCCTACATCTCCTTATTAGGTAATAACAGCTACAGCTGGGGGTTCTCTATAACCTTATATATGTGTTATTAACAGGAACTCTGAAAGAATTATTAAAAGAAAAGACAGTGAATACAGGAATACAAAAATAAATCCCAAAACATAAATGAAATGAATATTTACTGTGATAATATTTCACCTTCAATAATGCCTCAGTAGCCTCAGGTACACTACATACAGTTTCTATTACACAGCGCTCTGTAGTGTTTGGGATTTTAAAAATATTTTCTTTTTTCTGTTCTCCACAGTTTGAAATTTGCACTCTACAATTCACGTGTGGTTACAGTATACATTCTCAGATTTTAATAACGGATATTTTATACATTTAAGTTAAACCATTTATAAATTACAGCATTTTTTTTAATACATAAGCCCCCTCTTCAAGGCACCATGCACACAACCTTCTGTATCAGAACACACCATTTTTTAGGTGAGCAAAAGTATAGGAACAGATCAGTCTTAAGGTAAGTAAATAAAGTAAATAACACTAAATAATTGGTTGCATTTCCCTTTCCTGAAATAACTGCATCAATCCTGTAACTCACTGACACCAAGATGTTTTAAGAGTGTATCTGATGCATGTCTGATCTAGGAGCACATACGACAGTGGCTAAGGTCTGATTTGAAATGATCCACCATTTGGGAAAAGAATCAGATCTGAATCAGATAAAAATTGTTGATCGACTCTGACGCTGTTTCTAATCATTGCATGAGGCGTGCAGTAGTTTCTCCTGGAGTTCCAGACATGTTCGGAGCTGTGTGTAATTGTTCCATGTTGCGTTGTGTGTTCTTTATATCGTGGTAATGCGTCTTTTCCTTTCTTTTAATTCTGTGTTTGAACAGTTGATCGTGTAGCTTCCTGTTTGTAGGAGTACGGACACAGTAACGTAGCTCTGCTGATCACGCCTGCCTCGTGTTCTCTATATAAAGTTTCTGACTCTGAGACTCTTCTGCACTCGTCATTCAGTGAACATTGTGTTCCTCTTCTACGTCTGCGTCCATCATGAAGCTCCTCAGTGTAGTTCTCCTTCTGCTTCCACTCTCGCTCTGTTTGGCTCGAGTTGTGGATGATTTTACTGTGAGCTGTCCAGATTTCTTCGCTACACCGAATAGAGTCGTTTCTCCTCCTACGAGTTTTACTGGGAATCGCTTTAAACAGATCTGTCAAACTCTAGATGATGAAGCTGAATTCGCAACATTTTATGACACGGAGAACAAGATCCCAGTTTATTCAGCATACACGTTTACCGGACTAATGAGCTGTAAAAGGAGTAACAAGTGGTCTATTGAACCTCAGGTAAGTGTAACTCTAGATATTACATATATAATATAATATATTATATAATACATATATAACATATATTAGATGTTACAGAGGATGGCATTTTACACAAAATTTGCAAAATCAATGAACTAGTCATCCCAAATGGGTCAAGGTCAGAGTTTTTTAATCAAGGGTTTAATAACTGCTAATTTAAGTGATTTAGGGACATAGCCAGTGGTTAGGGAAGAATTTATTATATTTAAAAGTGGTTCAATTACTCCTGGATAAATCTGTTTAAACACACATGTAGGTACGGGATCTAGTATGCAGGTTGATGAATTGGCTGAAGAGATTAATGTAACTAGTTCGGTCTCTCTAAGCGGAGCAAAGCACTCTAAACATTGATCTGATATTGCTACGTTGTCATCTAATGGGTTTGTTACAGTACTGTCCGGTTTTAATTTAATGGCCTGTATTTCACGTCTAATATTTTCAACCTTATCAATGAAAAATTTCATGAAATCTTCACTGCTATGTAATGATGGAGTGTTTCTCTCTGTAGTGGTTTTATTCCTAGTGAATTTTGCTACCGTGTTGAAAAGAAACTAGAATTGTTTTTTTATCTCCTATTAAGGTGGAGAAATAGATTTTTCTAGCTTCACTAAGAGATTTTCTGTATTTCAGTAGACTCTCCTTCCAGGCTGTTTGAAATATCACCAGTTTGGTTTGACGACATTTACGTTCTAATTGTCGAGTTTTCTGTTTTAAGGTTCGCGTTTGATCATTATACCAGGATGCTAATTTTTTCTCTCTAATTATTATTCTTTTGAGTGGAGCGACTTTATCTAACGTGTAGCGGAGTGTTGACTCCAAGCTTTCAGTCGCCTGATCGAGTTCTATTGGATCTGATGGTGATCCAAATCTAATTGATGTTTCTGTGAGGATATTTATGAAGCTCGGTGCAGTAGCTGATGTGTAGGTATGTTTTACGTGGTAGCGAGGCGAGGTGGAGATATTATGATCAATATGTATTATGAATGAGATAAGATAATGGTCTGAGACAACTTCAGACTGTGGAAAAATTACAATATTTTCTATACTTAATCCGTATGTTAGTGTGAGGTCTAGAGTGTGACCACCATTATGAGTAGGCCCGATTATGTTCTGATTAATCTCTACTGAATCTAAGATGGACACGACCGCTGTTCTCAGAGGGTCCTCCAGGTTATCAAAATGAATATTAAAATCTCAGACGATTAATGCTTTATTTACAGACACAACCAGGTTTGAGATAAAGTCTGCAAATTCTCTAAGAAATTCAGTATATGGTCCTGGGGGTCTGTAAATAATAAATAGAGGAATTGACTTATTGTTTCTGGCTACATAGTTTACACTGGTATAAAGAATTTCAAAAGAATTAAATTTATGATTAGGTTTTTGTGTGACGACTAGATTTTGACTATGGATGAGACCAATACCGCCTCCTCTACCAGTTGAACGAGGCTGATGTACATAACTGTATCCAGGAGGACTGGCTTCATTTAATGCTATGCACTCATTTGGTTTAACCCAAGTTTCCGTTAAACACATTAAATTACATTCCTGATCAGTAATGATGTCGTTAACAATAAGAGCCTTAGACATAAGAGATCTAATGTTTAATAGTCCTAACTTCAGATCAAAAGTGCTGGCTGTGCATTCAATATGATTTCATTTTATGTTAATTAGGTTTCGAAGACAGACTTTCTGAGATTTTCTATTTATTTGTATAGTTCGGGGAAGAGACACAGTCTCAATAGTATTTATTACAGGTGTTGGATTATTAATTGAACATTGATTATACTGAATGTAGTTACTGTTGGAAGATGTACGTATGTTAGGTAGTCACTTGGAGTGTAGCACCTTGGAGATGTTGTCAGACAGCAGTTCCGCTCCAACGCTGCTGGGGTGCAGGCCATCAGGACGAAACAACCTAGGAAGCTCCCAGAACAGATTCCAGTTAACACTAGATTCTGCTTATTACACTAAGAGACTAACCAATCATTGAAAGCGAGAAGTCTACTGAACTTTTCTGCTCCACATCTGAATGTGGGAAGAGGTCCAGAGACGATGATCCTCACTGTGGGTGATCTGCCTCGTACCGTCTCGATCAGGCTGGAGAAGTCCCTCTTCAGAACCTCCGACTGCCGCAGCCTGGTGTCGTTCATCCCCGCGTGCAGCACAACCGCTCCAATGCGCTCATCTTTCTTCAGGATCCCAGATACTTGCATCAAGGGCACGAGCACCAGAAAAACAGTGTGTGTGCACCTTACCTTTAGATGAGGCTACACGGACGTTCCGCATGGAGTCCCTGACGATCACAGTGTTAGGTCTGGTCTGACGGAGAGGGGCGAAGCGGTTCCTGGTTGGACTCTCGAACACCGGAAAGCGTAGAAAGGCTAGGAGTGGACATACCACGCTGTGTGCTTACCTTGGATGTGTAGGCAGAGGCACGCAATGTTTCCAGCGCAGTTTGCTGCTCCTGCAGCTGGGCCTGCTGGTCAAGTAGGCCACGGATCTGCTTCTCCACATCCTCCAGTTCCAGCAGCACCATGTGAAGCCGTTACTCCCCTTAACATTCCAAGATCAGTAATGCACCTGGGAGCATCTCCCTTGGGGGCTGTGGACCCCCATGAGGTCTGCCATGTAAGGTCAGAGACTCCCTCGCATGCTCCCAAGGCTGACAGGACATGATTGGGGTCATCCTCCGCCCCATACCACACAACAAATATTAACCCTCTCACCCCTATGTTCCCACAGTGTTATGTCCCATAACCCTATATTCCCCAGAGAAATAGCACGCCAACCCTGAGTTCCTGGGCCAAAATTTACATTTTAATTTTAACATTTTTAGGCCTTGAAACAACTTATAATGATGTATTTGTGTAATATTACTTTGAAAATGAAGCAGTTCAGTGTTTTTACTAAACTTAGAGCACAATTCTTAACTAGAGAAATTACAAAAAAATGCTCTACTCATTTAGAAGTACCATACGAGCATCAGCGTGGTCAATGCCTTTGAATAAATTCAAGTAAATAATAAGTAAATAAATGCATTTTAGCGCCAAAAGTCAAGTTTCTGGTGATAATCAGAGCAGCAGGTCATGTTTTCACGAGTGCACAGAGACGTATATACTCCAAACCCTTTTATTTTTATTTTTATTTGTTATAAAAAAAAAAAAAAAAAAAGGATTTATTTAAAAAAGTTTGGTTTACTTTTTTTTTTTTTTTTTTTTTTATCTTCTCTTTTTTTTTCTTTTCCTTTCCTTTCCCTCCCTTTTTTCCTTTTTCACTTTTACTTTTTTTTTTTTTTTTTTTTTTTTTTTTTTTTTTTTTTTTAATTTTTTTTATGGAAAATATATTTTTTTTTTTTTTTTTTTTTTTTTTTTATTTTTTTTTTTTTTTTTACTCTTTTTTTTTTTTTTATATTTTTTTTATTTTTAAATTATTTAACACTATTCACCCTTTCCCTTTTTAAAAACACCATTTTTTTTTTTTTATTTTATAGAAATTATTTTTTTTTTTTTTTATCTAAGTTGTTTGGTGGAGTGCTACAAAAATCTTTTATAAACATATGGAGATATGCTGCATTGATAATTATTCTAGAACGAGACAGAATGAGGATAATTACATGTTATTGTTTTTTTTATATAGTTTAACAAAAACTATGCATTAAAAAATGTTTGTTATTTAAAGTTCAATTGATTTCATGGCTCCTTGCCGTTAGGGGGCAGCAGTGTCAGTGCTGCGGCGCTGTAACATCAACAAAGAGGACCTTAGTAAAACAGTCCTATTAATCGATTTTAACACATCGATCAAGAGGTTTTAAAACATTTTACAACTAAAATCACATTTCAGTGTGTTATATAACCATTTATAACGTTAAAGTGTCTTTTTAATTTTATTGTCTGGCTTTAATTCTTGAGTAAAAAGTAGAAATTTATTCAATGAAAGTCTGTGTATGGACTTGTTAGGTGTTATCTTGGAGACTGTCGAAAACAGCGCCATCTGGTGGTTAGTAAAATAAATTAAGTAGACAAAATCCTGTGGAAGAAGCTCGGTCAGATGAAGCAGAAATAACACACTCTGTAGATCATTTCACTGTTATGTGCACAAATAAAATCCTAGCACGTGTGTGTGTGTATGTGTGTATGTGTGTGTGTGTGTGTAGTCCATGTTTTCAATCTATGTATCCATTTGTATTCGTTCCTCTTCCTTTGTTTATCTGTCGATGTGTTAGATTCTAACCATGAGATTATTAATTGGTTTACACCGTGTTCTTTAAAATGGCTAATCAGTTTTGTATTTTTGCTATTATCGTTGATGTTGTATAAATGTTGTTTTAACCTTGCTACTAGTGTGTTTTTAGTTTCCCCAATATAACGTTTCCAACAACATTTACATGTTATACAGTACACTATATTGTTTGTGTCCAAGTTTAGATTTTGTATTATAGGTGTACCTAAAACATATTTTATTTTTCTATGATATGTTTGCCACGGAGACTGCTCCCGGAGAATTCTGGACCTAAATCTCGAGCGGACCAGGATGTCCTTGAAGTTTTTATTCTTTCTATACGCCAAAATGACTTAGAATTTTTGTAAAATCGGTAGATGGTGTTGAGTGCATTTAAAATTGTTTTATTTTCTTTTTTATTTAAGGCTAGTGTTTGTTGGTTGTAAGTAGTTATTAAGGGGATGACCTGTTGGGGGTTTGGCAGCAGGGTGTCTGGAGGTGGAGTCTTTATTTCCCACAGTGTTGTGGATTTGATTTGTCGTAAAAATCTGCTACTGTAGCCTCTATGTCTGAGAACTTTAAACAGTACTTGGGTAGCGTCGTAAAAATCATTCTCATCCGTACATATGCGGTAGAAACGTATCGACTGGTACTTGACTATCCCTTTGAATATATGCTTGGGATGAAAACTAGATTTATGTAAAAGACTATGTGTGTCTGTATCTTGCAAGTAAACTTTAGATTTGAGTGCCCTGGAACGCTTGACAGGTTCACTCAATAACACCGCAGTGTCCAGAAATTTAATGGGTTGTCTATTAATGTTCTGTTTTATTGTGATATTCAGCTGATGTGCGTTTGCTGTTATGATGAACTGATCACATTCCTCCATTCCATCCTGCCAAACACCAAAGATTTCGTCCAGGTATCTGTAGTAAACTAGAGGCTTAAATTTGAATCTGTCAAGAAGGGATGTTTCCCATTCCGCCATTTATTTGTTCGCATATGCCGGTGCAAATTTTTTACACATTGCTGTACCCTGGATCTGTAAGTAAAATTGTGAGTCAATTCAGTCATTTCGTGTTAGACCGATTTCTAAAAATGATAAAATGTATTTATCTGGTCCGCATGGATCCGGATGGTTTCTAAAAGCTTTCCGAACAGCTTTCAGCTGATTTAGCAGACTTCCAATGTAACAGTAGGGAACGTCTTGCTATAAGGGATGTGAAAGCAATAACATCCTTTTGTATCGAGCTCAAAGGAATTGAAGCTTGAGGGATCCCAAATACCGCAATCAATGGACAAGGCTTTAAATCTACCCTGAGAATAGTGGACATGATGGTAAAAAACCAGACCAAAAACCATGGAGTTCAGGGCAGAAGAAAAACATATGGCCCAGATGACAGGGATATATTTGTTGATATATCTGTCGATATATTTGTGTATAAGCTGTTTATGTCCATGGTAAACAGAAATGAGTCGTTTGAACTTGAGATTTTTGTATTTTTGCGTATAAAAATTTCAGCTACAGAGACGTATTTCCTGCTTCCCGTCAGGATCCTGGCAGCAGAGTTTTGAACATATTGCAATTTGTTGATTTAGGCCTCAACTTCGCGGCATTGAGGACGGCGCTATGGAATACTTCCACCATTACATCTGGGTGAGCTGCATCACCCACACAGCGGCGTCTTTTTCGCTCTCCTTTTTTTTGCACTCGGCCTTCCAGCTCTACACTATTCCCTTTTTCATTTAAAACTCATTGCATTACTTCTTCCAGATTTTGTGGACTCATCCTCTTAAATTTACCTCTGTAATATAATACATAGTAAATATATGTAGTTAATACATAATATTTGTTATTGCGCCCAGAGTGTTTATCAGACTCGAAGTCAGTAGGGCCTTTTCTCTTACAGAAACTATTTATTTTGTTAATATTTTTGGTTAGTTCAGCTTACTCTCCGAGTTGTTCTCACATTGTGGGTGTGTGTTTAGGGATTGTTGGGGAGAGGGTCCCACTTTCGGCTCTAATTGGCTATTTATATTCCTATGGTTTACTTTATTTAAATGGTTAATAGTAATATGGATCCCAACAACGAACCTTAATTCGAAGGCTAGAGGTGTCACTATTTTAATTAGCAAAAGTCACAGTTTTCTTCCTCTAACGTTATTGCTGATGTGAACGGTAGATATATTATAGTTGCTGGTACTCTAATGCAAAGACAGTTTTGTTTGTAAATGTGTACGCCCAAACTTTGTTTTTTGTTGAAAAAATGAAGTGGAATATTTTGCTAATAGATGGTTGAGCAACCTCCTCTTTTTAAATACTCACCTGTTGATTTTCGGAGGGGATTTAAATTGTGTATTTGACCCAAACTTAGATCGGTCCAATCCCCTCGTAGTCTGAATCAATCTGCTATGCTCCAAAACATTTTCCGATATTATGTGTCAGAACGGTCTCGTGATCCCTGGAGATCCCGTAACACCTCTCTTAAAATGTTTTCTTTCTTCACCCAGGTGCATCATTCCTATTCGAGGATTTATTATTTTTAATAGAGAGTACTCTTAAGTCTTTTGTAGGGGGTGGGGGCGATTTTTTAGTTGACCGTACTGTTTAATTTTGTTTTCCTTTTCTACACTTTGTATGCATGTGTGTATATGTAAGTATGACAAAAATAAGAATGGCATTGTTGCTATGTGAGAGGAATTGATTTCTTTCTCATAAAAATATTTTGGAAAAATAGTTAAAATCATCCAGCAAAAGATTCTAAAGGGAGCAAAAGATTCAAGATTAGCAGCAAGAGCAGAATTTAACTGCAGAACTTTCTCCACCAGCGATGAGGGATGCAGATTGCTTAAGGTGGATACAACAGAATGGAGAGAGCTATCTGATCAATAGATTGAGAAGTCTGAGAAGTCTGATCAATAGATTGGAGAAGTCTGAGAAGTCTCATCGATCGACTGGAGAAGACTGAGAAGTCTGATCAATAGATGGGAGAAGTCTGAGAAGTCTGATCAATAGACTGGAGAAGACTGAGAAGTCTGATCAATAGACGGGAGAAGTCTGAGAAGTCTGATCAATAGACTGGAGAAGTCTGAGAAGTCTGATCAATAGACTGGAGAAGTCTGAGAAGTCTGATCAATAGACTGGAGAAGTCTGAGAAGTCTGATCAATAGATTGGAGAAGTCTGAGAAGTCTCATCGATCGACTGGAGAAGACTGAGAAGTCTAATCGATAGACTGGAGAAGACTGAGAAGTCTGATCAATAGACGGGAGAAGTCTGAGAAGTCTGATCAATAGACTGGAGAAGTCTGAGAAGTCTGATCAATAGACTTCCACTTCCGGAAGGTCACTGTTCAGATGGTCGGCTCACTTGGATGATAGAGTTCCAGGTTAATGAAGACAGCTGAATGATCAGACAGTCCGATCTCAACAGATGAAAACTGAGATACAAATGAGCCATTTGCGATCACAAGATTCCAGCGTATGACCCTTGTTATGAGTCGGGTCAGTTACAAACTGTGTGAATTAAAACAATCAATTAACGACAGGAATTTTTAACCACCACAGAGTCACTCGGTCCATGTTGAAGCTCCTACAATTACAATTCTGTCAAACTTCATTCTCAACATAGACAGGAAGTCCGAAACTCTGACATAAAAGTGTAGAGCCTTAGCCTTAGCTGGTTTATAGACTTAGTGATGATGGTGATAGGGGGCGGAGATACTCAAGACCAGGCATTCAAATGATGAAAACTGGGGAACAGACACAGAGCTTGTGTTGAACTTCAGGTTGTAAACCACAATAATGTCTCCGCCTCTGCCAGATAACCTCGGGAGATCTAAAACTCCAAAGCCTGCTGGAGTGATCTGGTTAAACAGGAGCCCATCATTTTCTTTATGCCAGGTTTCAGTTAAGAAAAACAAGTCCAGCTTTTTATCTGTAAGAAAATCCGATAAAGGCAGCGCTTTGTTATTCACGGACCTCGCACTGAATAATGCGGCATAAGCCAGGCTCTGCTTCAGTATGAAGCAGTTTGTTGGTCTTATATCGACAGGTAGGGACCTGTTGTCCTTCTGTCATGGCTTAAACCATTCTTTAAAAAAAGTTCTACATATTTTGTTATTTTAACAAGTAAAAAATAAAAATTGTTGTTCCTCTTCTACGTCTGCGTCCATCATGAAGCTCCTCAGTGTAGTTCTCCTTTTGCTTCCACTCTCGCTCTGTTTGGCTGAAGTTGTGGAGGATTTTACTGAGAGATGTCCAGGGTTCTTCCCTACACTGAATGGAGAAATTTCTCCTCCTGTGAGGTTTATTGGGACTCAGTTTAAACAGATGTCCAACTCTAAATAATAAAGCTGAATTTTCAGCATTTTCTGACACGATGAACAGGATCCCAGTTTACTCAGACTACAGGTTAAACAATTGTAAAGTGCGCTGTAAAACACCAAAGTCGCCAGATTGGTTTATTAAACCTCAGAGAAGTGCAACATAGGCTACTGTTTTATATACTGTTTTTATAACTTACACCTGTTATTTTATTATTGATTTATTATTGTATTATTATTATATAGATATTTTATAATTGCTTCAAAAAATAATATAAGCATACACAATGTTCTATTTCACAATCTAAAGAGATGACTTAAGGTTGAAAAAACCAGTCTTTCCAAGTTTGTTGATTTAGAAACTCTGGCTAAACCGGTGTTACAGTAATCCAACCGAGTGACAACAAACGAGTTTATCAGGGTTTCAGTTACAGAGAAGTTTATTTCCTGGTCACAGTCAGGATCCTGGCAGCAGAGTTTTGTACACATTCCAGTTTATTGATTTAAAACTCTGGCTAAACCGTGTTATAGTAATCCAAACGAAAGTGACAACAAAATGGGTTTTCAGCTACAGAGAAGTTTAGCATTGGGTGCAGTCTAGCTATTTCTGAGGTGAAAGAAGGATGTTTTAACAGTGCTCTGAATAAAAGAATCAAACATAAGTCTGGTATCAAAAATTTCTCCAAGGTTCATCATCTTACTTTGTGTCTATAGAACAGAGTCATCAACAAACAGTGACAGTGGAGCAGCTTCGAGAATTTGATGACGGGAACCTATAAGCATAACTTCGGTTTTCCCGCTGTTCAGGCTCAGAAAGTTATTATTCATCCATGTTTTAATCTCAGAAATCAAGGTTGTAAGGGTCCACTCACTGGTCCGACGACAGTATCCAATGACGTGGTAGAAGGATTCCCACGTGTTCCTGTCTTTTTGAAACGATGTGAATATATTTAAATTTGTCATTCCAATTCTTCTTGACTCTCTCTTAAATTACATCTGACTCCAATTGTAAAAACCTCCATGTTGTATTCATTACTCAGTTATTCATATTTTGATACTTTTGATCTTATATACTTGATTAATTCTAATTATTTCTATACATTAAATTGTGCTAGTTCATTCGGATTCCGTGTCGAGCCTCGCGCCGGCCGTGTGCGCAGATCTCACGGTTACGAACTCGCCATTCTTGTTCATTAGCCAGAGGTAATGGACTAATACTATTTAGACGATTGCCCCATGCTTACCCTTTCCTAAATAGTACTTTATTTAGTCCCCTTAGATAGTAACACTTAGTTATAGTAACGTTCTTTCTAGTCAGAGGTCATTACCACTAAACACTCACGTGTGGTTACAGTATACGTTCTCGGATTTTAATAACGGATATTTTATATATTTAAGTCAAACGATTTATAAATGACACCACTTTTTTTTTTATTAATATACATAAGCCCACTCTTCAAGGCACCATGAAGTCTGGGACTTAAGGCTTCACGGTGTTTCTGATTACTCAGGTGTGGCAGTCAAGGAATCCTTGACTCAGAGTCAAGGAATAACCGATGACCAGTAGGCCGAGTGTCACGTGGCGTGATGGCAGGAAGCAGGCAGGATGCATTCGCAGTTCAAATGGTGAGGTTTATTTACAAGTGATGAAAATAAACAGAAACAGAAATAAGGCTCTCTCTCTACAACTAAGCTAAGCTAAACGAAACTAAGTCTGTGGCTAACGCAAATGCTAATGCTAAGGCTATGGCAATGGCTATGGCATAAAGAGGACAGGAAACCAAGACTCGCT
>CM022772.1:577335-592335 GCA_012411365.1 Ameiurus melas | reverse complement strand
CAGTGTGTCTGCAAGCCTGTAGTGTCTATGTGAAAAATGGTGTCAGATAGAATACTGAAGATTAAGGAATTAACACTCGAGGCCTAACAGTGATCTACAGAGAGTTGGCTAATCTGCTGTACTGGTAGAAGGATCCCAGACAGGTGGCATAATTCACCCTGTACACTGGGCCAAGAGGGTTAGATGTGTGTTATGTGTTGTGAAGCTTCTTAGAGTAATACTGCAGCTGATGTGACGTTCTAGGGAGAACGTAGTGTTTAAAAGTTCTAGGGAGAACTTAGTGATAAGACGTTCATAAGTGAGTGAACGCATTGGGCCCAATAACCCCAGGTGGGGTCACGCAAGAGGCGTGGTGAAGTGGGAATGGGTGTAAGTCTGGTCTGTCTTATATGTTAAATGTTCTGGGGTGTGAGTCTTGTATTGTCTATATGTTACATGTGCTGAATGCTGTTTATATTTGCTATGCTTTGTATCTGTTCTGAATGGTGTCTGTCTCTGCTATATGTTGATTATATCTGCTGAATGTTGGGTATGAATGCTGTTATAACAGGTAGATGGATGTTTGAGAGTTCTATAGGTGCTGAATGTTGATTTAAGCATTTTTTCTTTTTCCTTTTTCTTCTGTGGAGTCGACTCTTGTTTTATTTCATTTAATTTACTGCATTATTATTTTTGCTGAGTGATTGATCCTAGTTTGGGGGTTGTACAGTGTTTGTCTTCTTTTCTTGAGTGAGTTTCTGGCTGGCTGGCCACGTGACTCCTGATCCATCCACGGCTTCTCGCTGGGGCGTCTGTATCAATTTACACTGAATCATATATCGTAAAAACTCCACATAGATCCAAGCAGGAAAACGCTCCAATTCTGTTGAGTTAGAGCGTCTAATCTCCTCATTTTTGAGTGACGTCCTCCTGTGGTAAGGATTGGGGTTCGGTGTTGTGGCGGTGTATGATTGTTGGATTCTCCCCGGTGAGTGAGTGCTGGAAAGGAGTTGAGGGTGTCCATGCCTAGCGAGTGTGGTTCTCAGATTGAGAGGGGGGAAAAACAGAACTCTGCCTTATCATTGAAGGCTTGATTCTGGTTTGAGTGACTGTATCATCTGTACCAACTGTGGGGGTATCCTAATTACGTTGGAAAAAAGAAGGAATGTTGGAAGCCCACAGAAATTGGCATTGGACATATTTTGGACATATGCCAGATTGCCCCGTTTGTATAAACCACCCAGATCCTCTAAACCTGTAATATATCAAAATTATATTCCCAGATTGTGTGATCCAAAAAAGGAATTCTGAAGGCGGAAAAAGTTTCTCCAGTTACTTAGAACCTCGAAAGTTGGACTTAGTACAAAGTAATGCACCTGGGAGCGTCTCCCTCGGGGGCTGTGGACCCCCATGCGGTCAGCTGTCTAAAGTCAGAGACTCTCTCGCACGCTCCCAAAGCCGATGGGAAATGATTGGGGTCATCCTCCACCCCATACCACAACGAATGTTAAGCTTCCTAGATGTTATCAAATATGGTCTTCAGTGGATCACTCTTTGCTCTCTTCACGACAAAATCCTGAGATCTGAGTGTTCTAAGGAAAAAAACCTGACATTGGACGGACTTATGCTCTGCACCTGTAATAGGGCTGGCAAACTACAACTGAGAGAGGGTACGCTGCGGGGGTCCCGGCTCAGGAGTATGGGGGCGCTTGCAGGTCTTTAAACATTGGATTTGGTGGCACAAGGATTGCCAGCACGTTATGCGTGCCATGGCAGCGCCGCTCTCTTAGTGCAGATCACTGGGAAAATGGCTCTCTCACATTGATCTTACATTCATCACATAGGTCACTTCCATTTTATTATTTCCAAATGCAACTGTGAGGAGCGGTCAGTCCGATGTGGGGTGTAAGCCAGTTAAGTATTGCGGAGCCAATCCATGTCAACATCATGATATCTTTTAAATCGACACGGAACCTGACCGGAGCCCAGTGTAAGGACTTCAAAACAGGAGTAATATGGTCACATTTCCTGCTTCCTGTCAGGATCCGGGTGCCAAAGTTCTGAACATACTGCAATTTGTTTATTGTGATTTTAGAAACTCCAGCTAAAACTTCATTACAGTAATCCAACCGTGTGACAACAAATGAATTGATCAGTTTTTCAGCGACAGATAAGTTTAGCATTGGGCGCAGTCTGGCTATATTTCTGAGGTGAAAAAAGGATTATTTAACAGTGCTCTGAACAAAAAAATTAAATGTGAGGCTGGTATCAAAAATTACACCAAGGTTCCTCGTCTTACTTTGGGTCTCTAGAACAGAGCCATCAACAAACAGTGACAGTGGAGCTGCTTTGCGTATTTGGTGATGGGAACCTATGAGCATAACTTCCGTTTTCCCGCTGTTCAGGCACAGAAAGTTATTGTTCATCCATGTTTTTATCTCAGAAATACATTCAGAAACACAACAAACATCACTGCTTTCACCAGATTTAGAGTGAATGTAGATTTGGGTATCGTCAGCATTAAAGTGATGTTAGGCCAAGCGATCGCAGCAGATGACCAAGTGGAGATAGATAAATATTGAAGAGTAGAGGGCCTAGAACTGAACCCTGAGGAACACCAGTGAGCACCGAGTGTCAGACCTGTAGCCACACATAGAAATAAACTGGGAACGGTCAGTAAAATAGGATTTAAACCAGTTTAAAACTGTCCCAGACACACCAGAAACACGTTCAAGGTGGGTAAGTAAAAGACCATGATCCACAGTATCGAAGGCGGCTCTAAGGTCAAGAAGAATAAGAATGGAAGTAGCTCCAGAATCAGAGGTCATCAACAAGTCACTGGTAACTTTGACCAGCGCCGCTTCAGTGCTAAATAACAGATTTATCTTCACTTTTCCTCAGCCTTTCTTGCCTTTGCTTCATTTACTCTAAAGAAAAACTAGCGCATGTGGGTTATCACGGAGCGTACACGGCGTCGGGGAGTCTAAATGAACACACTGGCAACCAGAGGAGTTCAAAGAGATGTCCGATTAATTCGTAGAATAACAGAGGCTTTTATGACAGTTGAACTGACTGGCCACATTCATGAAAAACATCTTAGGAAACACAAGAATTTTCAGCTTTCTTGAACATATATGGTCTGATGGTATGGTTCTCCTAACACAGAAAAGAGGAAGTTCCTATGGTGACATGTTAAACTGGCACGTACACATCAGACAGGTTGTAGAAAGTTCATGAGACAGAAATCAAACTATAACCTAAACATACTTATACATATCTGAGGGAATAAAGAATAGAAAATTTCCCAACATTTACGAAAACCTGACTGAAGGGGTTTGAAGAGGTTATTAATTGTAAGAGGATTACAGAGTTTACAGAGAGGAAGTCAAGGAAACCTTTATGAGGCTGAGAAATAAGAATAAAACTATCAGAGACCTCAGATCGACTATTTGGAATATTATTAAGAAGAACGAGAGAACTGATGAGCTTTGTAACCATTAAAGGACCAGTAAGGTGAGGAAGACCTCCACAGCTGACCACAGAAGAATTCTCACCATAATGAAGAAAATTATTCCAGAGCAGCGATCTCAAGCTTCTATCAGGAGAACATCCAGGGTTTACATCACCTGGAGGAGCACGCAACTCCCAAAACATTGGGTTTATTACACGGCATGCTCCAACGCATGATAATGAGTTACTAGTGACTTCTACAGGTGTGATCATGACCAGATCATTATTTTTAAGTTTTGCAGTTTTGCAATAAGCCAATTGCAGAAGTGAAGCTAGAAGTTCCACAGACAACTTTAAACAGTGTTACAACAACATCAACAACACAACTGCATGTACATACCACCCCCAATTTTAGGTGAGCAAAAGTATAGGAACAGATCGTTCTTAAGGTAAATAAATAAAATTAATAACACTAAAAACATAAAATTGGTTGCATCCTTTCCTTTACCTGAAATAACTGCATCACGTTTATAGTTTGTCTTTGACGTGCGTTTCTCTCCTAAAGAAATGAAATCATCTCATATTTTGAAATAGTCTCCAGATACGGTCCATCCATCCTTTAAAAGGTCACAGAGCATTTCATTTTATGTTCAGTATCTAACAATGTATATAACAAAGTCTAATAATTATGTTCATTACAAAATGATGATAATAATGCCAGAAATGAGTTAGTGATGAATCTGTTACAGAACAGGATCACTTCTTCACTGACACACAAACACTTTTCTCTAACATTCAGGATTTGATGATGAAGTAGTGTTCGTAATTCTAAAATATCTTTTATACTGATCCTGTAATGCAGAAATCATCAAATACACATCTTAGAAAGCAACAGAATCACATCTAACAGATTACAGATCAGTTGGACATGTGATATCGGTTGCCAGTTGATGTGAGAAGCCCCCAGTGCTTCCAAACAAAATGGTGTACAACATAAAAAAGCATAAACAGTCTGATTTTGTGCGTGAAGACAAGCTTGTGTCAGTGCAGTGAGCTCAGCAGCTGGTGTAGAAATGTCTTATGGTAACCCTCACCATCATCTGAAAACTGTCTGGGGTTTTTTTTTGTGCTTAGCCTACAAGTTAGCAATTTAGCAACTCTGTGTGGGTTGTGGTTGTGTCTTATTCAGCAACAAATGTGTCCCACACAAAAGGAGTCTGTATCGGTCTGTGTATGAGCGTCCTGTAGGACATTATGCACATGTTATGTCACACACTGTGTGTATGAAATTGTGTGGAATGCATATTAATTGTCCATGCATCATATTAAAAGCGAGGTGTTGATTCAGAGTTACATGCTGTAGGATATTCCAAGTGGAGCAACAGAAATAAAAAACTACAGTCCAAAATATATAAAATGACACCACCACATCGCAATCGTAACCGCACTAAAAACAATGTAACTTAAAAAACTCGCAGTTAAATCAAAAAATAATGTAAGCATACCCAACGTTCTATTTCACAATCTAAAGAGATGAAATAAGGTTCAATAAACCAGTCTGGCCATGTTGGTGTTTTACTACACACTTCACACACACACACAATCCACACACACAATCCTCTCACACACTCACACACACACTCACACACACACCCACAATCCACACACACACAATCCTCACACACACTCAGACACACTCACACACACACACACAATCCTCACACACAATCCTCACACACACTTCTCACACACACTTCTCACACACACAATCCACACACTCACACACACGCACTCACACACACACTCACACACACACACACACACACACACACACACACACACACACACACACACACACAACACACACGCACTCACACACACACTAACACACACACACACACACACACACACACACACTCACACACACACACACACACACACGCACTCACACACACACACTCACACTCACACACACGCACTCACACACACACACACACACAACACACACACACACACCACACACACACTCACACACACCACACACCTCACACACACACACACACACTCACACACACACACACACACACACACACTCACTCACACACACACACACACGGTGTGGTCCATCATAGTCATGTTAGTCCATAGTGATTTTATTTATGAGGTAAAAAAAATTTGGGAGGACTTAACTGACTGGTTACATACAAGAAGATACTGAAATAAAAATAAATCATGAGGTTTTGTGTTTTTAATTAGAGACAACTAAACAAATTCTGAGTTATAATAAAGAAAAGAAAAAAAAGAAGCTAATTTATTTATCACTCAAAATGATTAAAATTACCACAAAAAATCCTCTTAAATATTTGCTAAATATTCATTTATTTTATTTTAGAGTTTTTGTGTTATTTTTAACTATGAATTTTTGTTTGTTTGTTTGTTTTATTGCGAGTGTGTATTATAAATCTTCTGCCTAGTCTGTAAAACTTCTTGTCAGCACATGATGGAAGTAATATCCCACATTAAAGGCGTGTCCTGATTCTGCAGTCAGACGCATTCCTGCATCAATAAGGGAGGTGCACATCTGTCTCTGCAACATCAGGAAGTGCCAGTAACGTAGCTCTGCTGATCACGCCTGCCTCGTGTTCTCTATATAAAGTTTCTGACTCTGAGACTCTTCTGCACTCGTCGTTCAGTGAACATTGTGTTCCTCTTCTACGTCTGCGTCCATCATGAAGCTCCTCAGTGTAGTTCTCCTTCTGCTCCCACTCTCGCTCTGTTTGGCTGAACTTGTGAATGATTTTAAAGTGAGCTGTCCACAGTTCTTCGCTAATCCGAATGGAGTCGTTTCTCCTCCTACAGGTTTTGGGCCTCAGTATAAACAGATCTGTCAAACTCTAAATAATCAAGCTGAATTCGCGACACTTTATGACACGACGTACAAGATCCCAGTTTACTCAGCATACAGGTTTACCGGACTAATGAACTGTAACAGGACAGACAAGTGGTTAATTGAACCTCAGGTAAGTGTAACTTACTGTATCTTATAACTTATAACTATTTATTTTATCATTTTTTTAACATTATGAAAGAAAAATTAGTATTATGAAAAAATAGATTATCTAAGACTTTTACACTGTAATGTGTGTGTGTGTGTGTGTGTGTGTGTGTGTGTGTGTGTGTGTATGTGTGTGTGTTCCCCTTATGTAGCTGGAAAATGGAACACTGGGGCCAAACATGGATACTGAGTCCGCTCTGAGAAAGCGACGTGTACCTGTAGTTAATCAAGCTCGGAAAGTCGATTACTACAATTCTAGCTTCCATAAAGGACACCTGACTCCAGTTTCCCATGCCCACTCACAGAGCTGTTCTGATGCCACCTTCACTCTGACCAACGCTGCTCCACAGAATCCATCATTCAACAGCGGGATATGGAGGGTGACAGAAAGTGACATGGCTGATTCTCTGAAAAAAAATTGCATTAATGTAGGACTGCGTGCGTTTGTAGTAACTGGGGTTGTGCCGGGTAATAATACAATGAAAAACAGTCGAGTGCAAATTCCCAGTCACTTCTGGACGGCATTCTGCTGCCTTGATCAAAATGATAAACCCAAACTCTCAGGTGGATATATTGGAAAAAATGTAAATAATACTAATGTGGACAATCTGACCAGGCAGAATCTTGAGAATAAATTAAAAACTCTGTATAATACAACTGTCACTTTGTTTGGAAGTGGATGTTAGATGCAGAATATCGAGAAAAGCGTGAACTATCTGTGTTAACACGGCTGTATCGGGGACATTTCTGTAGCATCATATCTCCTTTTAATTTCACTTTGTTTCCTCGATGATGTGACAGTTTCATACAGAAAATGAAAACGATAGAAAAGCAAACAGCTGGAAAGGATTATTAAAAACCTTAGATTTCAGGAGGACATAACTGACTGTTTACGTACAAAAAGTTTCTGAATTGGAAATAAATCATGAGGTATTGTGTATTTTAATAAGAGACAACAAAACTAATTCTGGGAAATCCCCACCCTGAGTTAAAAAAAGATCAAGATTATTAAAAGGAAAAATCTTAAATATTTATTTGATAAATGTAATCTTCCAGAGAATTATTTTCATTTATTTTTTTTAGACTTTAAGTAGATTGTTTTTACTGTGATTAATAAAAACTAAAACATTTTGCTTTACTGCGAGTGTGTATTATAAATCTTGGGCCTGGTCTGTAAAACTTCTTGTCAGCACATGATGGAAGTAATATCCCATACTGCTGCTCATTTCTCTCTTTTCCCCTCTTCATTCATTCAAATAAATAATATCAAAATCTAAACCTGAAATGTGTGCAGACTTTTTTTTGGGGGTGGGGGTAAGAAATCAGGTAAAGATTTCATTCAAGGCCTGAATAACACTGTCATATTTTCACGGTCCGCCGCCTACCGCGCCGCCAGGGCAGGGACCGGCCCACGACACCAAGGGCTCTCGGGGTCCGCGGCCACACCGGCCACCCAACCGACCTGTCAATCTGCTCCTGCTACCACTTGTTTTAAACATTACACAGGCTTTTTTTCCTTTTCCTACAGTGACGTGTTACATTCACACTTCGATAGTTTAGCAGTGAACATTTGAAATTGCCAAGAAAAACAGGATTTATAAAAGCTAAGTGTCCTGAAATCTACAAAAATAGGATTTGGCATCAGTCAAGTGTATATATATATATATATATATATTTGTGGAGAGTTCTACACCTACTTCACCTACAAACTCCAGCTCATGAGCTTAGAAACTAAATTACATCAAAACTGCTACATTGTTATTTCCTCTATATTCATACATATACACACATGCACACATACATCAAAAGTTTGTTGGCTCTAAAATGACATGTTCCCTTTAAACAGCGGTTTGTGCTGCAGGTAGTTCATGCAAATCTAAGTTGTTTGCTAGAGTGTGGTACAAAAATATTTTATAAACATATGGAGATATGCTGCATTGATAATTAATCTAGAACGAGACAGAACAGGATAATTACATGTTATTGTTTTTTTTTAATAGTTTAAAAAAACGATGCATTAAAAAGTGTTAATGTTATTTCAAGTTCAAGTGATTTCATGGCTCCTTGCCACTAGGGGGCAGCAGTGTCAGTGACGCGGGTCTGTAACAGCAACAAATAGGACCTTACTAAAACAAGAGGTTTTAAAACATTTTACACCTAAAATCACATTTCAGTGCGTTATATAATGGTTTATAATTTTAAAGTGTCTTTTTAAATTTAACATCTGGCTTTAATTCTTGAGTAAAAAATAGAAATGTGATAGGTGTTATCTTGGAGAGTGTCGAAAACAGCGCCATCTTGTGGTTAGTAAAATAAATTAAGCTGTAAAAAGCCTGAGGAAGAAGCTCGGTCAGATGAAGCAGAAATAACACACTCTGTAGATCATTTCACTGTTATGTGCACAAATTAAAGTCTAACACGTGTGTGTGTGTGTGTGGGGGCTGTGTGTGTGTGTGTGTGTGTGTGTGTGTGTGTGTGTGTGTGTGTGTGGGTCTTTGCGTGATCTAACTGTTCTTTGCCCGTCTTCCAATGTGCATCTCTCTGTGTGCTTATGGGTCTGTCTGTCTGCCCGTCTACACACAAGCCTGTCTGAGTGTGTATCTGTCTCCACTTGTGCATGTGTGTCTCTGTGTGTGTATGCCTGTCTGTCTGAATGCGTCTGTTTATTTGTGCACACCTGTCTGTCTGTGTGGGTCTCTGAATTTTTTGCGCCTGTCTGCATGTGCGCTTCTGTCTGTGTAATGTGTTCTGTGTGACATGAGTGTGTCTGTCTGAGCATGTCTGTCTGTCTGTCTGTCTATAAGTGTGTGTCAGTGTGTATATGTGTGTGTGTTACCTCTGCCTCTGTACCACCAGCTCCCCCAAATATATATATATATAATGTATGTATCTTATAAAATACAGCTCCACCCCAAACACTTTTTCTAAAACATTCAGGATTTGTGTTGAGATAGTGTTCGAATTCTAAAATATCTTTTTACTGATCCAGTAATGCAGAAATCATCACATCACAATACACATCTTAGAAAGCAACCCGGATCGCTTTTACAGATTACAGATCAGTTGGACATGTGATATTGGTGTTCCAGTTGAAGCCCCCAGTGCTGGTTGTGGTTGTGTCTTATGCAGCAACAAATGTGTCCCACAGCCAGATGTAGTGCCCTTGCCAGCTTTATGTAAATCAACTATTCTTGATCGTAGATCCTCTGAAAGCTCTTTTAGCGGAGCTGACTCACATAAGCGTGTTTTGTTGTGCAGTGCAAACTCCAAAAGTTTGAGGGGTTTTTATCAGACAAAGTAGCTGTAGTCCACACCTCCACACCTACTTTAACCCGACTCCAGGTGTGAAAAACCCGACTCCAATTAGCTTTTTCAAGTCATTAATTCAAGGGTTTCACATTTTTTCCAAAAGCACAATGAGTTTTTTGGTTGTTCTCAATAAAGACATGAAAGATCAGAATTTATTTTTGTGTTATTATTTTAGACACATTATATTTGTCAATACCCCTGACTTAGATCAAGATCAGATCACATTTTAGGACAAATTTATTCAGAGACCCATGAAATTCCAAAAGGTTCACATACTTTTTCTTGCCACTGTATATATATATATATATATTAGTGTGATAACCATTTTCCTTCAATAATGCCTCAGTAGCCTCAGGTACACTGCATACAGTTTCTATTACACAGCACTCTGTAGTTTTTAAAAATATTTTAAAAATTTTAAAAATATTTTCTTACCTCTGAAATTCAGTTGTGATGAAGAAAATAATGAGATTGTGTAAGTCACTCTGGATAAGAGTTACACAGTTATAGTTTGTCTTTCGGCTGTGTAGCATGGACACAAGCGCTCTTGAGGAAAATGTGTAACTATAATGACTGAGGAGAATTAAAATTGTTGTTCCTCTTCTACGTCTGCGTCCATCATGTAGATCCTCAATGTAGTTCTCCATCTGCTTCCACTCTCGGTCTGTTTGGCTGAAGTTGTGGAGGATTTTACTGAGAGATGTCCAGGGTTCTTCACTACGCTGAATGGAGAAATTTCTCCTCCTGTGAGGTTTATTGGGATTAAGTTTAAACAGATGTCCAACTCTAAATAATAAAGCTGAATTTTCAGCATTTTCTGACACGATGAACAGGATCCCAGTTTACTCAGACTACAGGTTAAACAATTGTAAAGTGCACTGTGAAACACCAAAGTCGCCAGATTGGTTTATTGAACCTCAGGGAAGTGCAACATAGGCTACTGTAACATAACTATTTATTTTAAAACTTATGCCAGTTATTTTATTATTGATTTATTTTATAGATTATTATTATTTAGTATTATTATTATATAGATATTTTATAATTGCATCAAGAAATAATGTAAGCATGCACAACGTTCTATTTCACAATCTAAAGAGATGACTTAAGGTTCAATAAACCAATCTGGCCAGGTTGGTGTTCTCCTTCTGCTTCCACTCTCGGTCTGTTTGTCTCAAGCTGTGGAGGTTTTTACTGATAGATGTCCAGGGTTCTTCCTGGACAAATTTCTCCTCCTGTGAGGTTTATTGGGACTCAGTTTAAATAGATGTCAAACTCTTAATAAATAAAGCTGAATTTGCAGCATGTTCTGACACGATGAACAGGATCCCAGTTTACTCAAACTACAGGTTAAACAATTGTAAAGTGCGCTGTAAAACACCAAAGTCGCCAGATTGGTTTATTGAACCTCAGAGAAGTGCAACATAGGCTACTGTATTATAATTAATTTTTTTTTAACTTACGCCAGTTATTTTATTATTGTTTTATTATTGTATTATTATTATATAGATATTTTATAATTGCTTCAAAAAATAATGTAAGCATACACAACGTTCTATTTCACAATCTAAAGAGATGACTTAAGGTTCAATAAACCAGTCTGGCCAGGTTGGTGTTTTACAGCACACTTCACGATTGTTTAACATGTATTCTGAGTAAACAGTTATCATGTTCATCGTGATAATAAAGCAAATAGGTAATGAGGAATGAAGCCATGTGCCTTGTATGTTAACATCATGATCTTAAAATGTACACGGAACCTGACTGGGAGCCAGAGCAAGCACTCCAGGACAGGAGTAATATGTTCACATTTCCTGGTTCCCGTCAGGATCCTGGCAGCAGAGTTTTGTACACGTTGCAGTTTACTGATTTAGAAACTCCGGCTAAAATGGTGTTACAGTAATCCAACCAAGTGACAACAAATGAGTTTATCAGGTTTTTAGCTACAGAGAAGTTTAGCATTGGGTGCAGTCTAACTATATTTCTGAGGTGATTGAAGGATGTTTTAACAGTGCTCTGAACAAAAGAATCAAACGTAAGTCTGGTATAGAAAATTTCTCCAAGGTTCCTTATTAGATTTCACCCCACATGCCTTTTTCGATCTCCCTCATGACTTTAAGCCTGTTTTACCATTAACTTCTAGTAACATTTAGTTACTTTTAGTTCTATGTTGCTATGAGCTAGAAAGTGTGGTTTGCTGCTGAGTCAGGCGACTGGAGAGTCCGAAATGAACACCCACACACTGACAGATATGAGTGTGTTTAAAAAGAGACTTCCGCTTTATTCATTCAAAACAGGAGTATTTATACACATTGTACACATTGATAAAAGCAGTGGGTGGACGGTTTCTACTGGTCCAGGTGTCAGACAGATTTAGTCAAAACACACAGCACATAGTTATGATACAAAATATTTCTCATGTTGTCACGAAACTTGACTGTAGGCTGGATGCAGGTGCAGGTCAAAGTTCTTTATTCAACGTAAATAGAAAGCACAAAACAGAACATGGTCTTCAAGGCAAACGAGAATCAGCAAACTTGGCATAACAGGAAACAATAACGAGCGCCGTGATCAGTAACTAAGGCGTCTATATACTAGTGATCATTAACACAAAAACACTAACACCCGTGACAAATCAAAACCAGGAAGTGTGCGAGCAAAACCACGGTCACGTGACCTGACCGGAGCCCCAGTGCAATCTGCTGGCCGTATTTTGACATGTCATGTTGACACAGAAGTACATAATAATATAATCAAGGATAGCAGTTGATCAGCTTATTCAAAGAAGTAATTAAATGATTACATTCATCATATGTTTGAGAGCAGTTCATAATATTAGAGGGTACATAATATAAAATATTAGATGATAAAAGAGAATTTCCTTTCAATCCTCTCTTTTATTGAAGTGTAGCATAGAACAAACCAAAAGGAAATTCTAAGGGTAACATCATCCTGTCATAGGAAAGTCATGATATGTCTGTGAGACCCCATCTGAAACCACTGAAACAGCTTTTTAATGTAAATGTCAATCAGGGCCCAATGGGTCACCTCAGGATAAGAACTATGGTTGGAACGGCCAATTGGAGAAGAGCTAAAAAAAGCTGTATTTACAGAATCTTGAACCGAGGCTATTCTGCGATGAATACAGGCACAAATACAGGGGCCGAATAAAAATATAAAGATGAGAACCACAATAATAGGGAGGATGGCACATGCGTAAGGGGAAAACTATCCGAATAAGTCCCACCAAAGACCCGAACTAGTTTTACCTTCTTCATCTCATAGCGATGACGTGGATCAATATTGTCATAGCGGTGTCGTCTAAGACCGACGGCTACAGAGCGCCACAAATGTTAATATGTTTCTCGCACTGGATAAAAGGTGTGAGGATGGAGGGTGCTATGCGGCAGGAGAGCGCAGATAAAACAGGGTGTAGTAAGGCGCATTTGCTTCACAGTTAGAACTGAGTATTTATAGTATGCGTTTTGATTGAAATATTCGATATGTAAGTCACCAGACACATCAGACTCAGTTGTAAGACTGTCTGAATTTGAAAAATGAACATCATCAGATTCATCCATCCACCTTGGCGAGGAGGATCAATCCCAAGCGGATATACTGGAGATATAAACATACAAAGGAAGGAACAGAGGATTACTCTAACGAGAAAAAAAAAATACCAAACCTCGCAATCAGGGGTGGGCAAAAAAACCTCTAAGGAGGAAAAATTCCCACCCTGCCAGCACTATGTGCTTGACAGCACCCCTTACACTTTTCTCGTGCCTGATTGCATTCACACTTTAGCAAATACAGGAAAAACTATATGTATATGTGTAAAGTGGAGTCAGTCGCAAGCAGGACAGAACTTCCTTCTTTTTAGACACGTTCACTGATGCTCAGACCTCGTCAGGGCAGAGGTACGTTCTTGAATGGGCACCCTGTCATAGGAGGATAGGTGGAGGAAATATAGAATGGACAGAACTCATTTGTTAACAGCTTTTAACCAACTTGCATGTCTCCAGATCGGTCCTTCTGAGGTCAGAACACCTGTTCTCCTGAAAAAAAAGTATGATTTATTGGGGGGTGGGGGGGGTGGGGGTAAAAGTAATTTTAATTTAGCACGTACACAACACGTCGAGCAATTTACATACATAGTCGTCTGGATGAATATCAACACCAGCTGTGGACTGAGAAAGGTTAGTAGACATTTTCCAAGCCGTGGGGAAAGGTCGACCGGATAACTAACACCTCAAAGGGTGAAAATCCTGTGGTTTTAGATGGGTTCATTAGAATTTCAGTAAGAACAGCATGTTAGATCAGGCAGTATTCTTTTGCCAAAATCCTGACAATAGTTTTAGCATTTTCCATTGACGCATAGAAACGATATACAATGACCAATAACATTCTATGCAGTCAAAACGGTGGCATATGGGTAAATTTGACCTGCAGAGACATTCAAAAAGTATCAAAAGGCCTCTGAGTGGCTTAGTTTTGTAGTCATATCAAAACGTCATGAGATGTGTCTTTATTTGAGGACTTAAGTCACGTATACAAAATTTGGAGGGCATATCAGACAACACTCATGATAGAGAACGAATGAGATGCTGTCTTTTTGTTTGTGACGTGCAAGAGCTGTTGGTTTAGCACAGGAAGAGATTAGATCTTTCATCAAAGACATAGCACGAGTCTGTAATAATAGTGATTCTTTGACCTTCAGATATTGTTCACACATGAGTTTGAGATGAATTAAACAGCAATGAATATGCTTCAGTTACCACGTCTGGTAAATAATTTATTTTTAACAATCATGATTTCCAGGTGAAGGTATGGTGTCAATTTAGCAGACAAATTTGTGATAGCACAGAGAAAAGTTTCTGCGCTGAGCCGTCATGTGTTGTGTTTTAATATTGGATAATACCCGTTTCACCTGTGTAACACCAAAGGGTGTCAGAACCAATCACTCTGCATGGATTACAAAAAGAACAGCACTCACAGCCACTGCACGAAGACACGAGCGGGTAGTCCAGCATGTTCACGTGCCCAAATGCCCAGAGTGTTAGTGGACAGTTGGTAAAGTTTTGTGTAGTCTGTCAGACCCAGGGCTGGAGAGAGGAACATGAAACAGTTTTTAAATGTTTAAATGCAGAAACAGTCTCGGGTGTGTGCCACATGAGTATGTATCAACATGGATCAAATGTTCAACAATG
>CM022772.1:571682-576835 GCA_012411365.1 Ameiurus melas | reverse complement strand
AACTATTTTGGTTAATACGAGTCGATGGGGGTAAGCGATTCGTTCGACTCGTCTCGGTCTCCGACGCGTCCGTGTCCGTGTCCGTGTCTGCTGATGAACTCGCGTATGCGAGACGCTTGAACTCGCTTAGAAAATCTGATCCATCAGTAACCGGGTTGTTCTGGTTTATACGATTCGGACCAGAAACACGGTTAGCCCCGAACATATCGCTGGTCACCGACGCGTCACGTCCGTCAGTCACGTGCGATTCAGACGTCTCGGTGAATGAAGCTTTATTTAACGGAGTAGTTAAACGAGTTCGACTGACCGAAGGCGCACGTGGAACATTTTCAGGAAACGTGTTCTTGGCCGTGTTCACAGAAAGCCCTGACCATTGTGTCCCAGCGCTAGAGAGACTCGAGCCTGGCTCAGTTTGGGTAAACGAGAGTCTGGAATCGGTGAGCGAGGGCGGAGCGGTGTCGGCGAGGTCAGAGATCACGGCTCCAGCTTTTTCCTGTCCATTGTGTGTGCTTTCCTGTGGAACGACACCGAGTCCGGTCTTATCGGCCGAGCCGCTGTACTCTCCGCCCTGACGTGCACTCGCAGTCTGGAGCGTGTGCGTGCTCCTGAACCCCCTGATGTCCGGGAGGCGGGTCACGCCGCTGGCACCGTGCCGAGAGGGAGACGCAAAATCCACGCTGGTGCCCGTGTACTGAACTGGAGATGGAGCGGGACCCTCCTCTGATGTGTTCAATCCTGGGAACACACACACACACACACACACACAACTTTACAGCCCTCTGGACTCAGATTCAGATTCAGACTCAGATTCAGATTCACATTCCGATTCGGATCAATGTAAGATGAAAAACGTTTCACACAGAAACGTGTCGGAACCACGAGTCATGGGTATAATAAGTATTCCAGAACGATCAGCGCAGGCTAAGAACAAATCAACACGTCGATTACGTTTAATAAACGAACGACGTGCGAGTTCATACGATACACGGCTAATCGCTAAAGTAAATGTGACGATCGCTAATAATATGATCATCAGTTTCATCAGTCTACAACGCAAACCGAATAAACACCAACATCCACTAAAGACTATCATTTCGAAATGTAGTAAAAAGACTAGCTACAAATATATATATATATATATTTATATCTTTCTTCAACGTTTCCATAGTAACACGCTGGGACACGAAAAAGCTACGGATGTTTTTAAAGAGCTTTGCGTTAACCGACTCGCTGATATGGAAGGAGTCTCCAGTGTCAGTGATTCCTAAGCGCTTTCCACAAACGGACGAGGACTTTACGCAGGGTTCGTGTTTGTTTGTTTGATTGATTGATTTTTTTCAGTTTCTCTGTAACATAGCGACAGCTTTCATTTGTGTATTATTATTATTATTATTATTATTATTTTGTTGTTGTTAATAATAATAATAAACAACAACAATAATAAAAAATAATAACAATAATAACAATAACAATAATAAATATAATAATAATAATAATAATAACAATAATAAATATAATAATAATAATAATAATAATAATAACAATAATAAATATAATAATAATAATAATAATAATAATAACAATAATAAATATTATAATAATAATAATAATAATAATAATAACAATAACAATAATAATAATAAATATAATAATAATATAAAAATAATAATAATAATAATAATAATAATAATAATAATAATAATAATAACAATAATAATAATAACAATAATAAATATAATAATATTATGATGATGATATTATTATATCATCATCATATCGAACCGGGAATCGAACCGCCAACCCTACGATTAGTGGACAACCCACCTGATCCACAGCCGCCCCTGTGTGTGTGTGTATAGATGTGTGTGTATATATAGATTTGTGTGTATAGATGTGTGTGTATATAGTGTGTATATAGGTGTGTGTGTGTATATATGTGTGTGTGTGTGTGTATAGATGTGTGTGTATAGATGTGTGTATGGGTGTATATAGGTGTGTGTGTGTGTGTATGATGTGTGTAGTGTGTGTGTGTATAGATTGGTATAGATTGTGTGTGTATATTGTGTGTGTGTATAGAGTGTGTGTATGATTGTGTGTGTATAGAGTGTGTGTGTATAGGTGTGTGTGTGTGTATAGATGTGTGTATATAGTGTGTGTGTATAGATGTGTGTATAGATGTGTGTGTATATAGGGTGTGTGTGTATATAGGTGTGTGTGTGTATAGATGTGTGTGTATATAGGTGTGTGTGTGTGTGTATAGAGTGTGTATAGATGTGTGTATAGGTGTGTGCGTGTATAGAGTGTGTATAGATGTGTATAGATGTGTGTGTATATAGGTGTGTGTGTGTATAGATGTGTGTGTATAGATGTGGTATAGATGTGTGTGTGTATAGAGTGTGTGTGTATATAGGTGTGTGTGTATAGGTGTGTGTATAGATGTGTGTATAGATGTGTGTGTGTATAGGTGTGTGTGTATAGGTGTGTGTGTGTGTACAGATGTGTGTGTATAGATGTGTGTGTGTATATAGGTGTGATGTGTATAAGGTGTGTGTGTGTATGATGTGTGTGTATAGTGTGTGTGTGTATAGTGTGTAGTGTGTGTGTATAGGTGTGTGTATATAGGTGTGTGTGTGTGTGTATAGATGTGTGTGTATAGTGTGTGTGTGTGTGTATAGATGTGTGTGTATATAGGTGTGTGTGTATATATAGGTGTGTGTGTATAGATGTGTGTGTATATAGGTGTGTGTGTGTATATAGGTGTGTGTGTGTGTGTGTGTGTATAGATGTGTGTGTATAGATGTGTGTGTGTGTATAGATGTGTGTGTGTATATAGGTGTGTGTGTGTATATAGGTGTGTGTGTGTGTGTATATGTGTGTATATAGGTGTGTGTGTGTATATAGGTGTGTGTGTGTGTGTATATAGATGTGTGTGTGTATAGAGGTGTGTGTATAGATGTGTGTATAGATGTGTGTGTATAGATGTGTATATAGGTGTGTGTGTATAGGTGTGTGTGTGTATAGATGTGTGTGTAGATGAGAAACGAGTGTGCTTACCTGTTGTGAAAGTAAACAGCAGAGAAAAGAGGAAAAGTCGCATTTTGTGACAGGAAACATTCCCCCGCAGCGCGCGAGCGTCGATCCGGTCCCATAAACTCTCGGTGTTTCTCTCAAACACTTTAATATCACCGATTTATTATCTTCTTCCAAAAAAAACGGCGCGCGCCCGGAGCCCGAAACGCTTCGCGCGCCTCCACCTGACTGTAATTACAGCGCCTCGCTGCAGGGGGCGCGTGCCGGAAACCTTCACCCGCAGAACCGCAGTGTCCGGTTTTTTTGTTTTGTTTGTTTTTAACACACGTTTCACGTGTAAACAGTTTCGTATTACACGTTTCATTCATTTTGACGTGTGATCTCGACAGTACACTTACCTTCACGGTGTTTTTACACGTGACATTCATTCATTTGTTTAAAATGGATGTTCACGTGGTCACGTGTGAGCTCCACAGTCCACTCGTTTTTTTTTTACACTTCATTTTCACGTGAGATTTTGTTCTATTTTCTTACGCGGTTCATTTATTTTCAGGCACTTACTACAGGATTCATTATTTACCGTGACACGTTTTTACACACGATTCCTTTATTCACTCACACGTTTTTCACACGATTTTAATTTCACGCCTTTTCTACGCACGAATCTTGTTCACGTGTGATCACGGCGAATAACGATCGACACGTCAAATTCACCTCCACACGGCGCGCAGGTTTCCTTTCTGTTTATACACACAAACAGTTCACGTTTCAGATTCAGTGCTGTCTCCACACACACACACACACCTAACCCACACACACATCTAACACACATCAACCACACACACCTAACACACAAATACTCACCACACACACACCCTTCACACACACACCTCACACACACTCAACACACACACACGCAACCCACACACCTAACCCACACACCTAACACACATCAACCACACATACCTGACAACACATTACCCACACCACCACACCCGCACACCACACTCTAACACACACACACACACACACACACACACACACACAGGGAGGGAGTGTTTTACGGCACTTTTACACACGTTCACTCCGGACACTGTTCAGAGGAAACATGCAGCTTCCGTTAATCTCGACCTTCACCGTGTTTAACGTGAGCGTTAGATTAGACTACAGAGTGCAGTAGTGTGTGTACGCGAGATCAGACTTTTCCCCACAAGACAAATCAATACTCCATCCAGGTTTATATCTTCTAGCTGTTCGTTTTTAAATAACCCATCATCAGCCCAGGTGATATTTAGAGAAACACTGTGAGGAGTGTACCCGTGTGAAGGAAACCGGGCGTGGTCCAGAATAAATATTGGCACCCTTCATCATAAACGAATAAACGCTGCAGCTGCTGACCGTTCCTGAACCGATCTGATCTGTGTATCAAAAACAATGAATAAAAAAAACAAGGCTACGTTCACAAGCGTTCATTAGCACGACTGGTTCGTATTTCCAGACCGCACTTTATTCGGGTCTTCGTCTTCGTTTCTGAACTGAACCAAGAGATAAATAAAGAACGCTCCGGAATCTAAATCAGGGGTGTAAAGACTTTATTCATGTCTGTGTGACACGTTTGTATTTGAATAAAATGACAAATGGAATCCAAAACATCCTGCGGCAGGTTCGGGAGATCCTGCCCCTCCCTACTAAAGTCCAGAGCAGGATCGACGTTTACAGCTGAAGAAAAAAAAAAAGACGTTTCACGGCGGTGCGTTAAGAGATCACGGCCGTCGCTCCACGCACAACTCTGTACCTGAAAACAACAACAAAACCCCAACACGTAATTACAGCGAAAGTGGAAATATAAAAGGTTCACACGTTCATAGCGTGACTAGCGGCGGCGTTACAGCGGACGATGAGAGATCATTCGTAGACGTCCTTCTTCTCGGCGATGTACTGAACAATTTCATCAGGGGTCATCAGCTTCTCCGCTTCAGCGTCAGGAATCTCAAAACCTGCAGGCGGAGGAAGAGGGGCGCGTTTATTTATTAGCAGAGTGAAGCGAGAACGTTTTGGACATTTCTAAAAGCGCTACGCTCGACACCTTCCGAACCAATCAGAGTCCAGAACTCGGTTCAAAA
>CM022772.1:526682-566682 GCA_012411365.1 Ameiurus melas | reverse complement strand
CTGTCCTAACAAATACATATAAAGTAATGATATAATTCATAATAAATAAATAAAAACAATAGTGGGTTTGTTTTCTTCCTCCACGAGTGCAGAAAACCCTGACAATGAAATAAAGAAACAAATAAACCATTTTGAAGACCCATTCCACACTAACCACACTAACGTGTCTCTAAAAGTACAATTTTATTTCACAAGTCAAATTTAACATCAGTCACTCTGATAGAGAGTGATAGAGATCTCTGATAGAGATAGAGTTGATCATATAATAAACATGTGCGTGTTGTGCATCACACGTGTGTGTGTGCGCGTTATGTGTCTCACGTTAGAAACTTTTTCATTATAATCATTTCTTTTTTCTTAAACATTAAGACTCCTTTAACTCCGTCCTGTTCTCTGATAAATGTTAACCTCCCCGTTGAGGTATCCGGTGAGGAGTGTGTTTGGCCCCGCCCATCGCGCCAGGTGGCACACTCCTGCAGGCTCACTTCCATACGCACAGGCCACGCCCCCTGCGAGGTTCCAGATAGCCAGACCTGACTGGAACACGCCCACGAGCGCAGATTCACACACATCACTGTCGATCAACCTGGGAGAGGAGAGAGGGCAGTTTTTTTACACTGACATTAAACAAAACGTTCCAAAACCTCACACTGATGTGAATGAAGCGCTGAGGGTACCGCTCCGCGGGCGCTGCTGGGGTGGCGATGGAGCGCACACTGATGTATTCTCCTGTGAGTGGATTCGTGGCCATCAGACTGAAAAGAGTGGGACCGGTTTCGTCGTGACACGCGCTCGCCTGCTGCAGTAACACACACAGCGCACCCTGAGAGAGGGAGAGAGAGAGAAGAGAGAGAGAGAGAGTGAGAGGGGAGAGAGAGAGAGTGGGAGTGAGAGAGAGAGGGAGGGATGGGAGAGAGAGAGAGGGAGAGAGAGAGGGAGAGAGAGAGAGGGGAAAGAGAGAGAGGGAAAGAGAGAGGAAAGGAGGGATAGGGAGGGAGAGAGGGAGAGAGAGAGGAGAGGAGAGAGGGAGAGGAGGAGAGGAGGGAGAGGAGAGAGGGAGGGAGAGGAGGAGGGATAGGAGAGAGAGAGAGAGAGAGAGGGAGAGGAGGGAGGAGAGAGAGGGAGAGAGGGGAAGGGAGAGGGAGAGAGGAGAGAGAGAGGAGGGAGAGAGAGGGAGAGAGAGGAGAGAGAGAGAGAGAGAGGGGAGAGAGAGGGAGAGAGAGAGGGAGAGAGGAGGGAGGGAGGGAGAGAGAGAGAGGGAGAGAGGAGAGAGAGGAGAGAGAGAGAGAGAGAGAGAGAGGAGAGAAGAGAGAGAGAGGGAGAGGGAGAGAGAGAGGAGAGAGGGAGAGAGAGAGAGAGAGAGGAGAGAGAGGGAGAGAGAGAGGAGAGGAGGAGGAGGGAGAGAGAGAGAGGAAGGGAGGGAGGGATGGGGAGAGGGAGAGAGGGAGAGAGGAGAGAGAGGGGAGAGAGCGAGAGAGAGAGAGAGAGAGGGAGAGAGAGAGAATAAAAATATGAGCAGTGTTTCTGCTGATCAAAAACTGTATAATTCTGTAGTGTGCGTGTTACACAATGCAGTGGGCGTGGCCTAAACCAGCTCTGCCAGTTCCTCAGCCTCAGCTACATCTCTCCAGTTCATAACTCAGTAAAGGTGTGACGATGTGCCGTGATAAAGACTCCTGAGATCGGATAATCCGAACGTTTCCACCCTGGTTTAACGTGTGTAATTCGGGTCCTACACCCCTACCCTGTAGGAGTATCCTCTCAGACAGGTTGCCGTGGAAACACTCTCCGGCGCCAGGTGAATCGTCTGAAGAAGCTGGCCTGATTTCATGTTCCTGAGGTTTACAGGGAAAAAGAAGGCATAACCGTCGTTGTATTTATTTTTATTTATAATACTGCCATCATTTTGGATGGTTTTAAAGTTTTTAAATGTTCTTATCCAATCACTCGATTATTCTGTTAGATAACCTGTAGAATACATTCCATTACTAAAGCTTTAAGCACAGAACGTATGGAGCCATGTGATCAGAAATAAGACGTCAGTTCCAGCGGAAGCGGATCTTCTCACCATATGAGGAGACTCTTGTGTTCGGTCCAACCAATCAGAGCGTCCTTCTCCCTCTCCACCGCCACCAGGGTCTGAATGCTTTGATAAGTGGAGACCAGGGGCAGAGTTTCTGCGATCCTGCAAAGAGAAAACAGGTGTATGTGTGTGTGTGTGTGTGTGAGAGAGAGACAGAGAGAGAGAGAGAGACAGAGAGAGAGAGAGAGAGAGAGAGAGAGAGAGAGAGACAGAGACAGAGAGACAGAAAGAGATAGAGAGAGAGAGACAGAGACAGAGAGAGACAGAGACAGAGACAGAGAGAGACAGAGACAGAGAGAGACAGAGAGAGAGAGACAGAGAGAGAGAGACAGAGAATAGAGAGAGAGAGACAGAGACAGAGAGAGACAGAGACAGAGACAGAGAGAGACAGAGAGAGACAGAGAGAGAGAGAGAGAGAGACGAGACAGAGACAGAGACAGAGAGAGAGATAAGAGAGAGAGACAGAGACAGAGAGAGACAGAGAGAGAGAGAGAGAGACAGAGAGACAGAGAGAGAGATAGAGAGACAGAGACAGAGAGAGAGAAAATCACCTGCCATCCTGAGTAAGTGTAAACACCTGGACGTTCTGCTGAGCTCCCGAGGCGGAGCAACACGCCACCCTGCGCTCAGAGACAGCGAGTACCGCCTGCAGAGATGTACCTTTACACAGCTCAGCCTGAGAGAACTCACCATCCGTACTGGGGCAGTACAGTGTCCTACACACACACACACACACACACACACACACACAATGCCAAACATTTCAGAAGTGTATGTATATACTCTCATACATACAGGTTTCATATATATCAAATGTAAGCCTGTGATTTCAATGTATTCATTTATTAACAAATAATTACTATCAACCTTAATTTAATTATTAGTAAAAGTGTGTGTGTGTGTGTGTGTGTGTGACCTCGTCTCTGTGATCTCCAGCCTCCCCAGACACACACACAGCAGAGCAGAAGAGTCAGGAATCCCCTGAAGAGAGATCACTGACTGCACACAAACACATTCAGAGATCAGAGAACAAAATGGTGCTTCATACAAATAGAAACAGTTTCGTATTTAAATCAGTAACTCAGTGACCCAAAGCAGAAATACATTCAAGACTGACGACATGAAACCGTCACCACGTAGAGGCTTCTAGATGAAGAGAGAAATGACCACAGGTACTGACATTACATCTCAAGAGAAAGTGTGTGTGTGTGTGTGTGTGTGTTTACTTGTGTAAAGGTCCAGGTGTGGAGAAGACTCCACTGCTGGACTCCAGCTTTCTGCTTCCAAACACACACACTCCATTCTCCGGCCACACACACACACCAGTCATCAGACGGCCAGCGCACCAAACACACATCCAGCACGCACCCTCCGTCCAGCGCCTGAAGAGGGCGACAAATACACACGCCCATTTTATACACCCGCATTTTCACAACTATACCGTGTATGTACGATACGCTGAGATCATCAATAAGGAATAAAACACTGGGGGGCGGGGTCAGGAAAATAATAAACGGTGGAGTTTCCTTTAACCTTCAACTGTTAGGAAAAAAACAGTAGTACCTTCAGCGTATGAGTTCTCCGGAGAGACCCACAGGAAGGGAGTTCCACGTGTTGACTCGGAGAACCTCGAGTGTGTGTGTGACTGGGTTTAACTAAACTCAAAGATAAAGTAGCCTCGCTATCTTCTCTCTGATTGGCTGAGACAACAGGAAGTGCAGATGTTTGGCTGTTTAACACGCTGTCCACATCTCCACGAGGTGAGGTTTCTCTCGGTGGTGTTTGGGATTTAAAATCCAGTTCAGAGATGATGTAAAGTTCATCACTGTCTGGAGTCTTCGTTTTCTGAGCATGCTCGTCCTGGGAAAGAGGGGGGTCATTTTGAGAAAGAGGGGGTCATTTTGAGAAAGAGGGGGTCATTTGGGGAAGAGGGGGGGCCATTTTGAGAAAGAGGGGGTCATTTTGAGAAAGAGGGGGGGTCATTTGGGGAAAGAGGGGGGCCATTTTGGGAAAGAAGGGGGCCATTTGGGGGAAAGAGGGGGGCCATTTTGGGAAAGAAGGGGGCCATTTTGAGAAAGGGAGGCATTTTGAGAAGAGAGGGGGGCCATTTTGAGAAAGAAGGGGGGGCCCACTTTGAGAAAGAGGGGAGGCATTTTGAGAAAGAGGGGGCCATTTGGGGAAAGAGGGGGTCATTTGGGGAAAGAGGGGGTCATTTTGGGAAAGAGGGGGTCATTTTGGGAAAGAGATTGGCCATTTTGGGAAAGAAGGGGGCCATTTTGAGAAAAAGGGGGGCCATTTTGAGAAAGAGGGGGGGCATTTTGGGAAAGAGGGGAGGCATTTTGGGAAAAAGAGGGGGGCCATTTTGAGAAAGAGGGGGGCCATTTTTGGAACGAGGGGGGTCATTTTGGGAAAAGAAGGGGGTCATTCTGAGAAAAAGGGGGTCATTTTGGGGAAAAAATTTGGTCATTTTGGGAAAGAGGGGGGCCATTTTGAGTAAGAGGGGGCCATTTTCTGAAAGTGGGGGGTTATTTTGGGAAAGGGGGGGGGCAATTTTGGGAAAAAGGGAGGTCATTTTGGGAAAGAGGGGGGTCATTTTGAGAAAGAGGGGGTCATTTTGGGAAAAAAGGGGGGGGTCATTTTGGGAAAGAGGGGGGCCATTTTGAGTCAGAGGGAGGTCTTTTTGGAAAGAGGAGGGCCATTTTGGGTAAGAGGGGGTTATTGTGGGAAAGAGGGGGGTCATTTTGGGAAAAGAAGGGGGGTTATTGTGGGAAAGAGGGGGGCCATTTTGGGAAAGAGGGGGTTATTGGTGGGAAAGAAGAGGGGGCCATTTTGGGAAAAGAGGGGGTTATTGTGGGAAGAGAGTGGGGCCATTTTCAGAAAGAGGGGGGTCAATTTGGGAAAGAGGGGGTCATTCTGGAAAAGAAGGAGGTCATTTTGGGAAAGAGGGGGTCATTTGGGGAAAAGAGGGGAGTCATTTTGGGAAAGAGGAGGGCCATTTTGGGAAAGAAAGAGGTCATTTTCGGAAAGAGGGGGGTCATTTTGGGAAAGAGGGGGGGCATTTTCGGAAAAAGGGGACCATTTTTGGAAAGAGAGAGGTCATTTTGGGAAAGAGGGGGGCCATTTTCGAAAGAAAGAGGGGGCCCATTTTCGGAAAAGAGAGGTGATTTTGGGAAGAGAGGGGGTCATTTTGGGAAAGAGGGGGTCATTTTGGGAAAGAGGGGGGTCATTTTGGGAAAGAGGGGGGTCATTTTCGGAAAGAGGGGGGTCATTTTGGGAAAGAGGGGGGCCATTTTGGGAAAGAGGGGGGCCATTTTGGGAAAAAAGGGGGTCATTTTGGGAAAGAGGGGGGTCATTTTGTGAAAGAGGGGGGCCATTTTGGGAAAGAGGGGGGTCATTTTGTGAAAGAGGGGGTCATTTTGGGAAAGAGGGGGGTCATTGTAAGAAAGAGCATAAGTGATATGATGCTGGCTCTCCGTTTCGGAGCACATCAGCCCCTGGTTTGTCAGTTTGGGAACCTCTGCGTTGTTTTCACGTGTGCTGCTCTTCCCCTGCGTCACTCCTGTTTCATCAGAAACGTTAGAACCTTGTATCTCCACATTGATCAAGACGTGGTTGGTTGTTGTAGGACGGTCAGAACTATAACTTCTGTTGTAAGAATGCTCAGAGACATCACACCCCTGTATCTGCACTTTTGGGCTTCCCGAAACGTTTTCGTTTTCAGGTGTTCCGTTATTCCCTTCAGCCTGGGATTGTCCTGAAGCAACATCCTGATCAGAAGCTAAGAGAAAAGGCGTGAGCTCTGAGGAAGGGGGTGCGATCGACACGTTAGGGGTCGCACCCAATGAGATGAGAGAAGTGTTGTGATCAGTCTGGGTGTGTGAGGTCAAGGACACGCTAAGATTTAGCATTAAAGTCCTGCTAGCTGCGAGAGTGTGAGGACCGTTCTGCTCGATTTGCGGTGTGTGCTTTTCATCTCCTCTGTCGTGGTGCAGTTCTCCTCGGGTTGCGAAAGATCTGCGCAAAAGATCATCAGATTCTTGCGGATTATCGAGGGTTTGGCTCGCGACCCCGCGTTCTGATTGGTCGGCGTTCCCCGTCTCCGCCCGCCGTGGCTCGGTAAACATTAAAGAAAGACTACTTTCTGAACAAGCACCACGCTGTAAAGGGTCCAGAACAACGCTCTCATTTTCTACCTGTCCGCGTTCAGAAATGTTCGCACTCCCGCTCTTCCTGCAGCACGCGCTGTACGCCAACAACTCCGCGTTCGAGGACGAGCGAAGCCGCTCCAGTTTCAGCTGGCCAAACTCGTCGTCCGGTAGGTGGAAATCCTGCACGTCCGAGACGCTTCGCAGACCGCCGCGGTTTCGGGAATGCCTCGTTCTTCTCAGAGCTTGAGTGAGAGACGTTAACGAAGGCAGAAGATGAGAGGAATCTGGAAATAAATCACACGTGAACACTCATTTACACGCACATTAGCAACACGTACACAGTTCGGACGCACCAACGCTTTATTGTTCACTACCAGAATTTGATCTGTGTATGGTAGAAAAGTGTTCAGGTGTGGCGATATGACATTGCGGTCGTATCGTCCACCCTTACTGACTTATAAAGAAGTTACCGTAAACACTCGCGGGGATCTGAGAACGAGACACGCCAGCCCGTCCACGCCTCTTCCTGAAAATCGGATACGTTCCGGAATCTGGCGAGAGCTCACGGCTGAGGTGAAGCTGAGGATCCGGAGGGTCTGAGCTCGGTTTGGGCGACGGGATCGGCTCGGGTTCTTCCTGTGGAAATGAAGGCTGAGATCGGAGGAGGGACTCGGACGGACCGGATGAATCGGACTCACGCGATCTCCCGCGTCCTCGACGTCCTCTCGGACCTCGTTTTCTACATCCGCTCCGTTCAGGAGGTTTCTCAGAGGAGGGTCGTGCGGTAACGCGACCTCTGCTCGACCTTCGTCTGCCCCGCCCGTTTGAGAGCTGGCCCTGGAGTACAGCGTTCAGATCGACTGAGCCGCGAGCCGACGCCATTTGCCTGGTGGTACGAACGTAATACTCGACAGGAAACGGCAAACCTTCGATTAAGGTGCAGGAAGTTAAAAAATCAGCGCCTCCAGGACTTTTCTCCGCACCGTCAGCGATCCCAGAGCTCTGTGCTTCACTGGATGGGTCGGGACGATCGGCGGAGTCGGAGCGGTAGGCGGCGGACGGGGAGTTTCGGAGAGCTGATTGGTCAGCAGGTGGATCGTTAACTTCTACCAGCTTCGTTAGATGCGCTTGATCGACAGAGGAGTTCTCTGCTGCTGATTGAAGAATTGAAGAAGGTGTCAAATTTTCTTCATTTTTCTTCACTCCGTCCTTCAACGTTTCCGTCTGCTCTCTATTCTCCTGTTCCGCCCGGCCTCTCTCCACGTCCTTCTCCGTCTCCTCACACCCGCTCTCCATCTCTCCTCGCTCTTCCCTCCACCTCTCCTCCGTCTTTTCTTGACTCTCTTCGGTATCAGACTCTCTCCCGCTGACCTGCAGACGCAGACGGCTGCGCTTGGAACGGAGACGGTGAGTCCGAGACGGGCTTTGTTTACGCGCCAGGGTGGAAAACGGGGAGGAGTCAGTAAGATGGAAGCGAACCTTTGCTGAGAAACACACACACACACACACAAGTAGCCATCATCATCATCATCAAATATGAATCATTGTATGAAATATGTATGGAAACAGACTTCTGGAATTTTCTCGGCTGACAGAAAATCAGAAAAGAAAGCTCAAGCTCCGAAAATGAACATATCAGTTATCTACATGAGAGTATTATACTGTATATTTATGTAAATGTGTGTGTGTGTGTGTGTGAGAGAGAGAGAAAGAGACAGATCCCCTCTATAACGGTTCAGTAGATTTATCTGAGCACACTTGCTCGTGTCTGAAGGAACGTTCGGGTTAGAAAGCTGCTCGGGCGAAGAAGAAGAAGCGCTCTGTTCCAACGGGGCTGACGTGGTGATGTGCAGCAGCCGGTTCTGCTCCGCGATCGTGTTCTGGACATTCCTCCGGACCGCCTCCCTCCGCTCAGCACGCTAAGACACCAACACAACGGTAAAACTTAACGGAGCGGGCGTGTGTACTCGTACGTTATTCTCAGAACATCGTCATGTGGCTCGTTAAGAACACTAAGGAACCGGGTTAGACACCGTTACACATTTCAATCCGGTCTCGTATTAATAAAGAGTCGAAGGAGTCTAAAGGAGCTCTGAGCTCGGACTCCGGTCCACACGTGCCTGTAGCCTCTCTGCGGTCCTCTGGTACTCTCTCTGCAGCAGCTCCAGTCGCCTCTTCAGCTGGAACAGAAGATCATCCATAACTCATCAATACGGAGTCACACAGTTACCTTCCAATCATGTCCTTGATTATATTCAATATTTATACTGAGGGACTTTCTTCATAAGGATCTCTACATGTCGTGCAATTACAAATATATCTTTTAATAAATAAAGGTGTTTATTCATTTTCTTATAAATGTATATCATGTAATGAGTCGTTCTGGCGAGTCGGATCATTTGGCTCAGATCAACAAGAGGAGTCGATTCTTTCAGCTCTGGAAGTTTTTTCTGTCTCTAAAACGTACAAAGTACACATCAAACGTATAAATATTTGCCTAATTGTTGCGGACACTGTTTCATGAAATCTTACTCTACAGTCATCAATTCTCAGTCGACTCTCAGAAGTCACCCAAAAGAGCCGAATCAAGGAGTCGATACAATGAGCCGACTCATGTCAGACTCTTCAAGCAAAAAGGGGGGGGGGGGAGAATTTTTTAAAAAACACTTACTTCTTCTTTATCTTGGCTCGTGAGATTTTCCTCCGACATTCTGACTGTTTCTCCTGAAATGGACGTAAAGTTTAAGACTGTACGGAGACTAAGTGTAAATGATATGGCGTTCCTTCTGAGCAACGTCCCAAATGAAGTCCCTGCTGGACATCTAGTGCCCTACACAGCGCCCCTACCGCACACCCTATGTAGTGCACGTACAAAGGGACCACGGCGCTATTCAGGACACGCCCATAGCTGAGGCACTAAAAACCACCTTTATTTCACAAGCTAACAGCTAACACCAGGTCTTAAAGCGTAAAGAGAAAGAAAACCAGGCGAACACCTTGCTGGAAAAAGTTGTTCTACCCGAGTGGAACCATGACACGTTGGATAAAATGTCAGTTATAATTCAGTTAAGAACAATACTGTACATCTGTGGGCTCGGTGAACGCGCTCGCGCAGCCGGGAGAAATTTCCCGCGCTGGACACGCAGGCATGAGTAATCGATACTGAGACACGTGGAACATTATCGCTAATAAAGTTCATTTCCCCCCTTTACTTGTCTAACTCTCCGATAAATAGCTGTTTCATACCAAATATATTTTTATATCTATAGATATATGTAATGCCTTATGATGTTAAATTCTTGAATGTAATGGAAGTTATCATGCTCGATGCATGATGTCTGATGTAGTGATCCGGTCGTAACTGTGAAGTATAACCGCCATTTTGTGCCAAATAATAATAATAATAATAACAACAACAATAATAATAATACTAACAATAATAGCTATGATATATCCCTGAGGCATGAGGGGAAATTTTCTTCACTTCTTAAAGTCTTTTCCTTTATATTTGATCTGTTTGCAGTTATTTAGTTAAATAACAAATTAAACAATTTCAGTCAAAACCTTTTAATTCAGTAATATCATGTCCTCAGTAGTAGACGATATAAATCATACACATCAATGTATTAAACTATGAGAATAAAACATGCACTCTAGCGGTGAATTTCCTTTTCTAGTTCAGATGACGTTTCCGAACAAAGCATTTTTTTTACTGAACAGTTGACACCGGAAACTGTTCAACTGCATAAAGGCGTATTAATGCAGAATTAAAACCGTACAGTGTCCTTCTAGCAGTACAGGATCAGATCGGATCAGATCAGACATGTCTGGAATGTAAAGCGTACTTCTGAAACGATGCCCCGGAGCGATGAAGCTGTGGGAACGATCGAGGAAGGGACGCTGGACGCGGGTCGAGCGTCGTAACTAAATTATCACACACTCACCTGGAAGAAAAAAAGTCTATTTTGAACTATAATTCAAGTAACAAGGCATAATTCCATGGAGCTTGGAAGATGAAAAAGTATTTGATTATGGATATTATACATTTGAGAAATTTACACATTAAATAAAGTGTTTGGTTTTTTTTTTTCAATGCTGTGTTCAGTACATTGACATTTTTGCCTTTAGTGTTTGAACTAGGGGTAAGATTTGCCCCCCCCTTTAAAAACATAGAATACAGATTGGATTTATCTTGCAGCAGAAATGGTCCTGTAATGATTTGACCTAGACTAGATCTAGATTAATAACATTCGCACTAATGAATTCCCTTCCTTTAAATTTAATCAAACTGTTCAAAACAAAAAAACAACCTCTTACTTATGAGTTGACCGTCTTTGCCAAAAAGCACCCTGAACACACGGGATCATGGTGACATTCGTGGAGGATGTGAGGGTACAAACTGTTTTTCCGTCATGGCACAGGGACACTTGTTGTTATGGCGAGCGAGGGTACGAGAGGACGTCTCATCTGAACCGTAATCCCGGGGGATTAAACAACACAAGGGTCGACATGACCTTTCCATTCTGCTCGACCTTTACGCACACACACACACACACACACACACTCACACGTATTACAGGTCCTCATAAATATTCGAAGTCACCACACACGTGTCAGGCGGTGAAGGTTTTCCTGAAGTTTTCCAGCACACAGAATTTATCCCTTGATATTGAGTCTCAAACAGGGTAGAAAACGTAACTCTCGATCAATATCCTATTTTCTTCGGGGGCTTCAGGACCAAAGAACTACTCTTTACTCTTTACACTGCGTTTGTGTATTTATTTATTTAATATTATGAACTTCAAGGGAGAAAAATGAAGCGATGTAAGTGATAACAGGAAGTCGTTTGTTTTCCAGACGTTACACCAAATTAAATGTAACCATAAAGGGATTTTCAAAAAGTTTGTTATTTTTTATTTTTTTAAATACATTTAAAATAGCGTCATTTTTAACAAATGGATGCGGTATAAGAGGAATAAAACACATTTGGGCGTGCTGTTGTAGGAAAATCAACTTTTTAACAGTTGTGTCAGTAACTCTGCTTCATGGCCACATCACGCCACCCTGCAGGTGATTATTTTCATCTGGCATCACATCCCTGAGTGTTTTATTCCTCGTATACTGCAGAGATTTGTGCCCATAATTACATTTTTTACAATTCATTAAAGTATGATTAATTGGGGGATTAACGCTGGCTGAGTAGTTAGTATGCTTGCCTCGCACCTCCAGGGTTGGGGGTTGAATGCCCACCTCCACCCCGTGTGCGTTAGGGTTAGGAGTCTGCATGTTCTCCCTGTGCTTCGGTGGTTTCCTCCGGATACTGCGGTTTCCTCCCCGGTCCAAAGACATGCTGATTGGCGTGCCCAAATTGTCCGTAGTGTGTGAGTAGTGCCCTGCGGTGGCTTGGCACTCCATCCAGGGTGTCCCCCACCTCGGATCCAGGCTCCCCGCGACCCTGCGCAGGTTAAGCGCTACAGAAAATGGATGGATGAGTGTTTTATTTTTTACTCATCAAAAACGAGTGCAATCTTTTTAAGACACAGAGCACTGCACATCACAGGAAACAGTTCTGATGTCAGGTATGATTGATTCTCAGATGTCCCGTCTGATCAAATTCTCCAGAAAAAGAAAGAAATTAGAAAAAAAACAAATGTATTCCAATATTGACCCCCTCCCCCCCCGCCCCAAATACTTTATGGAATGGAATATACGCAGTGTGTGTGTGTGTGTGTGTGTGTGTAGTAAGTGCAAACTCGTATGAGCAGATAAACAAACCCAAATTTGGCCTTCGTGATGGAGAGGACAGAGGTGTATTCAGGTTACTCTGCGTTGCCATGACAACCATTAGCTGCATTTTTTTGAATATTAAGCACACCTAATTCTGCTCTCTCCTGGTGCAGTGGAAAAAAAGACTATGATCACAATATGTATTCAAACACTCAGTGTAGATCTTTACAGCGATGTTTATGTAGAAATACAGCATGGCACGTGGAAGTGTAATAAAAGTGTTATAATAGTCTTCATCTTAATAGTGTGTTTATACCTCCACGCAGAAATGAAATGAAGTGGTCGGCCTATCAAAAGAAAGAAAAAAAAACCCTGATTTTTTTTTTTTTAATAATTTGCCTGTAAGTAAAAGGCAGAATTATTATTTTTTTTACTGATTTCAGAAAACTGAATGTTATTGCTTAAGCAGTTTAGCGATATCTGGCTAAACAGATAGTGTCCTAATGATGTTAACTACTGATCGTAGTGTATGAATGTGTGTGTGTGTGTGCCCTGCGATGGACCGGCCCCCTGTCCAGGGTGTACCCCTGGATGCGTGGATGGATTATGATTATTATCATCATCATCAGTGAGGGTTGGTGATGATATAAGATGTGAAGATGAAATCTAAAAAGAATCTGTGAGGGTAAATAACTGCTAAAAAGGACCCCTTTATAATGTCTTATAATAAACATTGACACTATAAAGACTATAAAGACTAAATGATCACACTGAGCTGCTATTTAAAGCTCAATCTGCCATGGAGACAGGCTGTTGTTGACGTGAGACGTGCACTTGGTTCTGTCCATGCACAATGGTGCTACGCTGGTTGATTTATTCATTCATGAATTCATCAGTAAGAGCCTGTTGGCCTTTATCCTACTGAAGAGAGAGCGAGAGGAACATGCAGAGATACACGCTGACACTGCGGCTGTTGTTCTGTTCTCATGTTCTCATCTTTAAAAAAAAAAAAACTGATCTTTGTTCTGAGAGCATGCAGTGCAACGAGATATCTTAAATAAATGCGCCCTCCAAAAGTGTGTGTGTGGATTTTAAAAACCCTGAACACAATTTTCAGAAGTACAGGTCAAAAGTGAAGCGTCTGAGATTCCCAGGGAAAAGTCGACGCTTTCAGGGGACTCGAATAATGTTTTTGGGTTTGTTTTTTTGTTTTTTTTTACAGCGACGCTAGTTAAGCGTTTGATGCTAACATTGTAGTTCGGCTACGCCGCTTTATGAAGTTATCTGGCTGAGAGGAATTTGAGTAGAACATCAACTCTACAGAGGCACACATGTCCTGACCAATCAGCTGGGGTAATGATGGACTGTGAGCGGCTCAGCGCTGAAATCGATCACTCTCGAAGCGTTTCCTAATCCCTGGGAATCTCAGACGCTTCACCTTTCACCTCATTCACATAAACTCTACAATCTCTGATATGTTTTAAAGGGGCATTTTACTCCCAGTGCGTTCAGACCTGGAAGAACCAAACGTGTGAACATATAAGAACAAGGACATGTATATTATTCAGAATTGATATGCTGTCAGCTTCCATGCTCCATGAAGTAAAATACGGCCATGTGGATGAGTTAAGGAAAAATGTGAACAATGCATGTCACATTTAATATTGGCACCCTGTCCAGGGTGTACCCCACCTCGTGCCCGATGCTCCCTGGGACAGGCTCCAGGTTCCCTGTGACCCTGAACAAGGAGTAAGCGGAAGAAGATGAATGGATGGATGGATGAATGGATAGATGGTCCTTTTTTCTTTGTTTCTTTTTTATTTTTTTTTAGAAAATAATGTATTTATTGTTTAAGCAGGAAAATGCCATGCACTGTTTTAACAAAATATTGAATGTAATTCTTCATCTTAAAGCAGGTGTTCAGCGAGGAGAACCCTCTGTGCACCATTCACCTAGTGACAGATGTGACGTCACCAACCCCAGGCACCCTATTGGCCGCCGCTGTGCACGCGGAGACTGTTGGGTTCATATTAAAGGCGCGAGAGCGTTTCTCCACAGCGTTACTCCAAAGTTTCTGGTCAGTCACAGCGCACGTGCACTCGCTCCAAAGTGGTACGCAAGCTCCCAGCACCTGGTGTTCACTCGGTGCGCGGCGTCTCGGCGTGATGACGTCATCGTCGCTGTCGGTACCGGAGGGGCGTACGGCGCGGATTGTCTTCTTGGGCGCCGCCGGTGTGGGAAAGACGGCGCTGATCGCGCGCTTCCTGCAGGACCGTTTCGAGCCACGGCACGCGCGCACCGTGGAGGAGCTGCACGCGCTCGAGTGCGACCAGGACGGAGCCGCGCGCCTGCGCCTGGAGATCCTGGACACGAGCGGCAGCTACGCGTTCCCGGCCATGCGCGCGCTGCGCATTCGCACCGGCGACGCCTTCGCGCTCGTGTACGCGGCGCGCGATCGCGGCTCGCTCGAGGAGGCGCGGCGCCTGCGCGACGAGATCCTCGAGATCAAGGGCGACGCGTTCGATGCCATCACCGTGGTGGAGAGCAAAGCGGACCTGGCGAGCCGCAGCCGCGCCGAGAGCGCGCGCGCCATGCGCGCCGTGGAGGACGAGTGGCGCGCGGGGTTCGTGAGCGCGTCCGCGCGCACCGGTGAGAACGTCGCCGCGGTGTTCCGAGAGCTGCTCGCGCGAGCCGACCTGCCCAGCCGCGTGAGCCCGGCGCTGCGCAGGCGCAGACAGATGTGCGCGAGGGACTGCGGCGATAAGAAACCGACAAGGAGGAAAAACAACAGCTGCGTTCTGTCTTAGACAAAAACCTGCACCGTTAACCTGCACTAACGCATCACGCCGACGCACTTCCGGTGTTGCAGCCCTCACTCTGACCTTTGGAACTTTTTCATGATTCGTTTTCATCTGAATAGACAGAATTGTTGAGACTTTAATCTACAAAGATCAGCACAGGATCCTGGAGGTTACAGCTCGACCTCTGACGTCACAGTGCCTCTGACACTGGAGACTCCTTCCATAAAAATCTCACGTGAACACAGAAAACGTCACCACCTCAAGTCTTATTGTTGATATCAGAAAGGAACCAATACTTTCTGACCATTCAGAAGTGAGAATTCATAACTGTGCACATATCTGATACTAACTTTATATATATATATATCGCAGCTTTCTTTCCATTGTTCTTTTTGTCCTATTTACACCGAGAGAAATCCCTCTGCACTCGGCAAATAAAAAGATTCCTATCTGATAGTTCCAGTCGACACTTTATCCAAAATAGATTAGACTTTAAATCTGTGGTAAATCTGTTTGTCTCTTCACTTGAATCGACGCTGGTTTCTGTTCGTTGTTGTCATTACTAATGAATTAACAACACATTTCTATTAAAAACCATTTATCTACATCAGCAGGATGGTGTAATTTTGTATGAAAATGTCGTTTGGTGAAATGAAGCTGAAGTAAACAGCGATGGCAGCACTCAGAGCTCTGTGTGTGTGTGTGTGTGTGTGTGTGTGTGTGTGTGTGTGTTATATAAAACCGAAGCATGTCTCCACCCATCACACCTTTTTTCATGCACTAAAACGACCTTCGGTCTAAAGCAGTCCACTTCAGAGCCGATTGTGAAGAGTACCTGATTATTCCAGTGCATGATGTCTGTGTTTGGGGAAGAAAGGCGGGAAGTCGTGAGCTCTACAACAGGCAGTCAGATCATTCACAACGCAGCTCTTTATATGCTAAACAAGCTCTCGCACAAATACACACCTCAGTACGTCCTCCACACGTTCCTCCTCGAATGTAGGACACGCCATCCTGTCTGTCGCTGCCTGGAAACGGAAATAGGTTTGTTTTATTTACCCAGAGGGTACATGCTAGTGAGTGACGACGTGTCAGGTGCTCGATTATTTCCCTCGAGTCATGATTTCAGCAACATCTGAAGTGCTGTAATTGCTAAAAAGGTACGATGCTGTAGAGATAAATGCAAGCGGTTATCTCGAACGGTTCCTCAGACCAGTTCTATTGCGCGTGAGGACCGTTTTCTCTTTTTCACACCATTAAAAAACATTAAAATACCCTCGTATAACTGTGTACGTGACAAATAGAAATCTCGACTCTTGTAACTGATACTGTATTTATGTATTTAACCCTAAGTGCATTTTGTTTGAAGATACGACACTTGATATACAAAATGCACCAACACACAATATATCCTTTAGCTAGTATGTGAACAAAAAAAATAAAGTAAATAGTACGAGTGTATAATCTCACTGAATGAACGTGAAGTGATATCTGATTTGTTGATGGGGGTGAGAAGCCATGTTGACATGACGTCATGCTGAGTTTAGTTTAAGGTTATCATTTTATGGAAGGAGTCTCCGGTGTCAGCGCTGTGTAACAGTCAGAGGTAGACTTTATAAGAAACTATTAAGTTTTCCGACATCTTCAGGACAGAGGAGTTTACACTTTATTATTGCGAGAGAAAGAGATTAATTTGGCCGGTGTGGGAAGGACCGTTTAAAGCCGTATGTGAGAACATGACGTGTCGTTCGTTAACACGAATAAAAATAGTTGATCAACTTCAATTTGTGATGTGCTGTTATAGCAAAAAAAATAATCAACTCATTTAAATGTATTTATTTATTTCTTTATTTCTTTTTAAAAGTCATCGCGTCGATTCTTTAGCATGTGGTCGGGACTTTTAATATGAATTACACCGTCGCCATGTTGTCTCCTGATCCTTTGCTGTGCTCGCTTGGAATTTAAAATCGGGCGAGCCAATCAGAAGCGACGGCAACGCGAGAGCCAATCAGAGGCGGCGCTAGTGTGCGAGCCAATCAGAGGCGGCGCTAACGAACAGGGCAGAATTTAAAAATGATGCAGTGGTTAGAGAGTCAGTTTCAGGCGTCGGGAGAAGCGCACGGCTCGGGGGGATTGTTCTGCACGTTTAGGATTATTTTATTCCAGCGGAAATAAAGCTGGACTTGTGTTCGAGTCCGAGATTCTAAGTCTACATGCTTTGGGAATGCAGGTGTAGAGGACATTGTTTAGATAATAGAGTTTCAGTTGGAGTTTTTATTCGAATTCGAGTCGACACGGAGGTCAGGTGACGCTTTGGAGATCTTCCTTTATTATTAGTTTAGTTTAGTTTGAACTGAGGTTTAGAGAGAGAAGAAGAAGATGAGCGCAGGCATGGCGAAGGCGGTGAAGCCTTCCTCACACGTCGACCCCAAGTCTGCTCCTCTGAAGGAGATCCCGGACATCCTGGTGGATCCGCGGACCATGAAGCGCTACATGAGGGGACGCTTCCTGGGCAAAGGCGGCTTCGCCAAGTGCTACGAGATCACAGACATGGACACTAAGGAGGTGTTCGCGGGGAAAGTCGTGCCCAAGTCGCTGCTCATGAAACCGCACCAGAAGGAGAAGATGAGCACGGAGATCGCCATCCACAAGAGCCTGGACAACCCGCACGTCGTCGGCTTCCACGGCTTCTTCGAGGACGACGACTTCGTGTTCGTCGTGCTGGAGATCTGCAGGAGAAGGGTGAGCTCGACCTGCCTCGGCTTGTGTCCTAAACGCCACGAACACCTAGCGCACTGCACTGCACCCTACCGCTCTGGAGGAGTACTGCCAGTACGGGCAGTAGTATTGTTAAAACTCGGTGTACACTAGCTTTTCCTGCTAACGGTCGAGCTGTGCTAGCTGGCTAATACTGAGCACTACTCTAATAAACCAACTGTTTGGACTTTTTTCCAATATAAAAGTTTTTTTTTTATTATTATTATTTTTTTTTTGTAGAACTTAGTTTTAACCTAATTCTATGAGATTTTCCCGATTTGGAGTAGAGTTAAAACTTCCGCTTGTACCCGGCGTCTGTGTGCAGTGGATTTTAAACGACCGGATGTGACGTAACAGTCGTCAGCGTTTGAATGTTCAACACGCACATCATTTTTATTTTTTTAAGTTTTATTAAAGTTGAAATGTTCTCACATTCTTTTCTCTCTTTGTTGCACATAGAATTATTTTTATTTATTTATTTTAAAAGATGTATATATTTTTATGATGTAAAGCCTGTGAGAAATGCCTGAACACGGTGAATATTCTCAGAAATCACACTTTTTTTTTCTTTGAGTTCTGGATGCTTCCATTTGTTTACACAATGTTGATCAATTCTGAACATTTTAATACAGGGTTCAGTTCATCATGTTATTTCTTTCTCCATTTCCTTCACTGGAAGGTTTTGTTCAATCATCCGATGGTTGGTGTGCTGTTTCATTTCTCTGACTGTACTTCCAGTCGCTCTTGGAGCTGCACAAGCGCAGGAAGGCCGTGACGGAGCCCGAGGCGAGATACTTCATGCGCCAGACGGTCCAGGGCGTTCACTACCTCCACAACAACCGAGTCATCCACCGTGACCTGAAACTGGGCAACCTGTTCCTGAGCGACGACATGGAGGTTAAGATCGGTGAGTTCCTGGCGTAAAATGTTCTTCTGTGCGTAGTTGTCCACTTTACAACATCAGATCAAACGCGCACGCCGCTTACGTTTAAATCTCCCGCCTCTCAGGTGACTTCGGTTTGGCCACCAAGATCGAGTTTGACGGCGAGAGGAAGAAGACGCTGTGCGGCACGCCGAACTACATCGCCCCAGAGGTGCTGTGCAAGAAAGGCCACAGTTTCGAGGTGGACGTCTGGTCCCTGGGCTGCATTCTGTACGTAAGCGCTAACACTGCCGTCTCCTCGACACGTTCGGGTTGATTGTTCAGGGAACGCTTTCTGATTCAGAACGCTGTGTCGGATGTTAGGTACACGCTGCTGGTGGGAAAGCCGCCGTTCGAGACGACGTGCCTGAAGGAGACGTACGTCCGCATCAAAAAGAACGATTACACCATTCCCCGGGTGAGCGATATCCCGAGTTATTTATTCCAGTTTTTCAGAAGAGATTTCCGCAGCTGTATATTTTTAGCCGTGTCGCGGGTCCTGGAATAAACGTGTCCCCTCCCTCCCTCTCGGCGTAGCACATTAACCCCGTGGCCACGGCGCTAATCCGGCGGATGCTGCACGCCGACCCCACGCTCCGCCCTTCCGTCGCCGACCTGCTCACAGACGAGTTCTTCACCTCGGGTTACGTTCCTCTGAGGCTGCCGACATCCTGCCTGACCGTACCGCCCAGGTTCTCTATCGCCCCCTCCAGCCTGGAGGCCGGCCTGCATCGCAAACCTCTCTCAGCTTTTAATAAAGGTACACGCTTATGCACACGCGTGTGCTCTCTCACTCACACACACACACAAGGAAAGGAAAGGAAAAGCAAGTGAAAGCACTGAAGCTGAAATGGTTTGTTCTCGTGGTTATTTGCAGAAACCGACAGTCCGATTGAGAAACTCGGGAAGGTGGAGCAGCTGCTGAAAGAGGAGCCGAGGTCAGTGAGCGCGTGGTTCTGGGTTTTTATTTATATTTTTATAAAGACTCCTAAAATGCCTCCTTCGATCTTTCCTGAGAAAGTCAATACTCCTAAAACTGATGGCGTGTCTTTCTGGATTCAGGGACGGACCAGAACAGCCCGACTGCCACCTGACCGACATGCTGCAGCAGCTGACGAGCCTCAACACGGCCAAGCCGTCGGAGAGGGACTTCGTACGGCAAGGTACCGTCTTCAAGTCCCGTTTCACACCTAGACGAGGAACTTCACTCTGTTTTTACTTCTCCAGTGTTTCATAAACATTTAGATCAAGATCTACAGCGTGGGTGATCCTTCTTTTTCTTTTTCTAACAGAGGAAGCTGAGGACCCGGCCTGCATCCCCATCTTCTGGATCAGCAAATGGGTCGATTACTCCGATAAATATGGCCTAGGTAATTACACACTCGCTCTCTCTCTCTCGCTCTCTCTCTCTCGCTCTCACTGTTTCACGCTGGACGCGATTAAAGGAAGCAAAAGGGTGAAATGTTGTCTCTGAGGGTCGTGTAGGGCTTGAGGCCCTCAAAACTATCCACATAAACACAAAACACACGGCGCGGTCGATTCCCTTCCTGCAGCGAGTCGGTTCAGAGTCGTTTACAGAGAACCCCTCGCTCAGAATCTCTCGCTCGAATGCCGTTTCCTGAGCGTGTTCTCGCCACACTAAAGAACCGTACTGAAGAGAACATGCTAAGGTTCTTCTCTCTCTCTCTCTGTGTGTGTGTCTCTCTCTCTCTCTCTCTCTCTCTGTGTGTGTCTCTCTCTCTCTCTGTGTGTCTGTCTCTCTCTCTCTGTGTGTCTGTCTCTCTCTCTCTGTGTGTCTGTCTCTGTCTCTCTCTCTCTCTCTCTCTCTCTCTCTCTCTCTCTCTCTCTCTCCAGGGTATCAGCTGTGTGACAACAGCGTCGGCGTTTTGTTCAACGACTCCACGCGCTTGATCATGTACGAGGACGGAGACAGTCTGCAGTACATCGACCGCGTCGGGGCGGAATCTTACCTCAGCGTGCGCTCCTACCCCGCTGCCCTCTCGAAAAAGGTACGCTGTACACGTGAGCGTCACGGATTAATATCCTGTAACGGCGCACGCCCCAGTGATTTCTTCCTTACCGAGTTCCTCACTGACCCACTCTTACAGCCCTCTCTCCTCCGCCTCTGGTCCTTTAGATCACTCTGCTGAAGTACTTCAGGAACTACATGAGCGAGCACTTGTTGAAGGCGGGCGCTAACATCACGCCGCGTGACGGAGACGAGCTCACGCGCCTGCCCTACCTGCGCCACTGGTTCCGCACGAAGAGCGCCATCGTGCTGCACCTGAGCAACGGCACGGTGCAGATCAACTTCTTCCAGGTTTGAACTGCTGCCGTACTGAAAAACGAATCACACGCGTTCTTGCGGGTCATGGGGATTACTCTTGCCGCAGTTAATGGGTGAGAGTACGGGTTTCGATCTCCCGTCAGGCAACACGATACGATACTACTGATCTGATTCGATTCGCCCTCGACTCACTACTGATTCAGTTCGACTCGATTCGGTACACCCTCAATTAATACTGACTCGATTCAGCATGCTCGACTCACTACTGATTCAGTTGTACTCGATTCAGCATGCTCGACTCACTACTGATTCAGTTCGACTCGATTCAGCATGCTCGACTCACTACTGATTCAGTTCGACTCGATTCAGCATGCTCGACTCACTACTGATTCAGTTCGACTCGATTCAGCATGCTCGACTCACTACTGGTTCAGTTCGACTCGATTCAGCATGCTCGACTCACTACTGATTCAGTTCCACTCGATTCAGCATGCTCGACTCACTACTGATTCAGTTCGACTCGATTCAGCATGCTCGACTCACTACTGGTTCAGTTCGACTCGATTCAGCATGCTCGACTCACTACTGGTTCAGTTACTTCGGTACACCCCAATTAATACTGACTCATTCAGCATGCTCGATCAACTGTTCAGTTGACTCGACACACGCTACACTGGTTCGTTCTTCGATTCGGTACACCCTCAATTAATACTGACTCGATTCAGCATGCTCGACTCACTACTGGTTCAGTTCGACTCGATTCGGTACACCCTCAATTAATACTGACTCGATTCAGCATGCTCGACTCACTACTGATTCAGTTCGACTCGATTCAGCATGCTCGACTCACTACTGATTCAGTTCGACTCGATTCAGCATGCTCGACTCACTACTGATTCAGTTCGACTCGATTCGGTACACCCTCGACTCACTACTGATTCAGTTCGACTCGATTCGGTACACCCTCGACTCACTACTGATTCAGTTCGACTCGGTTCAGCACCGATGTGATCCAGTAAGAGTCGTATGCACCGCTGTGTGGTCGTTCAGACTCTGTAAGGAACCTCTTCGGAACACTTCTTGGCAGTGTTTTCCTTTGAGAGTTCCACTACATGAATTCGTTGTAAAAACAAAAGCGTTTATTTAGTTTGAATCCTTACAGGTTAAATATGTAAATATTTTTTTTTTTTACGTGTTCTGCTGTAGGACCACACGAAGCTGATCCTGTGCCCCCTCATGGGTGCCGTGACGTACATCAACGAGCGGCGCGACTTCCGCACCTACAAGATGAGTCTGATCGAGGAGCACGGCTGCTGCAGTCAGCTGGCCGCGCGCCTGCGCTACGGCCGCAGCATGGTGGAGAAACTCCTGTCCTGCAAGAGTACAGCCACTACGGCCTCCGCCCGCTAGTCCTCCTCCATCGCTCTGGACTGGGACCGAACCTCCCAAACTGTACATCTTCCTCTTCTCTCTCTTTCTCCCTATTGGAACTGGTGAGGCGGGAAGGCTCCGCGTGCCCAGGCTCCATCATGTACATTCTTCTCTCGTCTTTGTTGTTTTTCTTCGTTTCCCTTTCGTCTGTCTGGCCTTTTTATATAAAGCTTTTAAGGCTTTACTCGAAAGCCACAAGTTCAGTGGAATTGTATGAAACCGAGTGTATCCAATTTAATAAAGCTCCTTTTTGTTGAAGTATCTCGTCTTCAATACCACCAGGCATCCGGATTCCCCACAAATCGAAACTTCTAAGCTAAAGCTGCTGTGAGTTAGCCTTCGCTAATCTCAGTTTCGAACTAAAATTGGTGTTTGAAGTGTCTCCGCCCCCAAACACACACACACACACACACACACAGAACATGTGGAGCATGAAGACTTCCAAAGCGGTGAGGTTTATTCATCTGGAAGAAATCTTCAATGCTATTGTTATGAAACAGTTTTTTTTAAACTTCATGTAACTGAAATAATAAATAAATCCAGAGTGATCTAAACACCAGTCATTTACAGTCGTGTCACTTCCTGTTGTGTAGAAAACATCGATACGAGCACCACATCTCGGCTCCTCCTTTCTTTAAAGCCACTGGATCATAAATCGAACGTTTCTGATCCGACTGCAGTCGAAGGGCACGGTGTGAAATGACACCCCTTTAGTATATTATTAAAGTTCTCCGTGGACTGGCTTCGTGTCATTCAGCATGTTTTCAGTAACACAACTGTAAAATATTCAAATACTGAGCACTGAAGATCTGCGGCAGTGACACGGGGTTTTACGCTAACACCGTGTACGTGGCTGGTGTGTACACCACTGACTACAGCGCCTTGTGGAAGTACTGTTGAATCCGCTGAATGGAATTCCACCTGTGAGCTAGGTTCACGTGACCCACCACGGTGCCCCGGGTTCACGCAAAGGTGTGAATACTTCTGCAAGGGACTAAGTTACACAAGTAAACAGTTACGTCTTTGGTATAATCAGAGTAAACAAATTATTAGTGGTACACTGTTTAAATGACTCGAAAGGTTTGTGGGAATTCCGATAAATGATCCATATAATCATCAACACTGCTGAAGTTTTGGCAGTGAAGGCTGAACGGGAGACGGACACGGCCGCCATTTTGTTGTCTGAAATGGAGCTGCCGGCTCCTCCTCAGATCCGGTCTGGTCAGAAAACGACCGAGGGCGACCCTTGCCGTGACGCTGCCACCACCATGCTTCACGATGACGAGCTTCAGGAAGTTTCATTTTGGACACCAGAGAACCTTTCCAAGCGTCGATTAAAGTCGCGTGTGAAGGTGTTGTTTTCGTGGCCGAACCGAAGGGAAAAACCCAACCCGATCAGTATCAAATGACCGAGTGCGTTCGTGACGTGTTTACGTATTAGCCACGCCCACACAAAACGGTGAACGAGCTCCTACTAATCTCACCCCTGCGGTACGTCGGCGAACACACGCTAACTCTTCCTTCACTTACAGGGCGCCGTTACTTTTGTCCTGACCGAACGGCTAGTCTCGTACACCTTCCGAGGAATCGATGGATTCGCTTCGTTTCGTTAATCTAAAACGGCCGGGTTTCAAAAATAGCGCGTGTGTGAAATGCCGAGATAAAATGGTATAAAAGCTGATCTGACGCCGAGCGGATGGAGTAAACGCTCTCGAGGATCAACGTGTTCCAGTCCAGTTCGTGGCAGAGCAGCGGTGAAAAACAAATCTGTTCTGCTGCGTTCCCATCAGGGAATCCGGGGTTAAAACCTCAGAGGGCGGCTTCCATGACGATTACCGCTGAGGACCCGCCCCTCCTGAATGAAAAAAAAGAAACAAAATGCTGGCCATTATGGAGGACGGCGTCAGTAGTTCCACAGGAGACGGCAGCGCTGACGTTTCGGCCTGAACGCCGTCCGAATCCCATGACTCGGGACACGGTGTCTATAAAATCCTTCCATTAAGAATCCTGAATGCTGAGTGTTGTGTCCTGCGTCACATCCTCTTCCTGCCGTGTGTGTGTGTGTGTGTGTGTATTTAGTTGTGGTAATACGGGTGGAACGGTCTCTCAGGAGTGCAGATGCTCAGCGCAGTGTGTGTGTGCAGCAGTAACCGCGGGAAGCGCGAGGTGAAATACGCCACAAAGCCTTCTGGGACTTCACCGAGCGTCGCTTGAACCTCAGGTGGGAGTTCGTGGTAATGATGCTTCTGAAATACACACACACACACACACACACACACACGTTTTAATTTGTTAACCCTTAAGAGTTCTGTTCATCGACTTCGGAAGCGAGGTGACTACAGATGTACATCATTCACACAATATACAAAGGAGATTAGATTTTAATAATAATAATAATAATAATAATACTCACTTTATTTCTCATAGCCCTGAGCAGGTCTCGGACCGAGTTCCCTTTATACGTGCGGAATTTCCTCAGATCTGACAAGCAGAAGAGAGACACACCGGACAGTGAGACTAGAAACAGTCATTCCTCTACAACCACACGGCGATAGTGAGGGCTGCAGTTCCACTAACCGGCCTGTAGAGGCGCCGAGATGTGCATTCTCCAGTTGGTTCGGACCACCAATCGGCCCGACGTCTCCAATCGGACCACGATAGGGCTCTCTGCTGGCTCCTTTTCTATACGATCACTGACATCCTACAACACACACACACACACACACACACACGCGATTTTCAGCGATTAATAACTTATCACGTATTCCGTAGTTGTATCTATAAACTCGGTAAATAACGTCTGTATATATTTATCAGAAGTGCTGATTTTCTCACGCTTCAACACAGTTCACTTTTTTTTTTACCTGAAAGAACTGCAGCTGTTTATCCGGCCTCCAGAAAAACGGATGTTTCAGAACCGAGGCCGTGGCGGGGCGGGACTCGGGATCCGCGCTGATCATCATCTCGATCAAATCTCTGGCAACGACGTCCTCTAGAACAATTCACAAAAAGTGCGGGGTTCTCGTTTAAAGAAAAAAAAACTGTACGTAAAGGAACGAATAAGACCAGGGTCAGGGTTAGGGTCAGGGTCAGTCAGGACACTCTGTGGAGTTTTGTGGGCGTGGCTAATTCTGAATGCTTAATCATTTACAGCTGATTGGAGCTTATTAACACGTACGTGGGCAGGGCAAAAAGACAAAATAACGTGAAGTAAAGCAATACAAGAGGAATAATGGATACTCTCTCTCTCTCTCTCTCTCACACACACACACACACACACACACCGTGTATATCCTCCATAAAGTTCTCCAGACTGTACGCCCCACACAGGATGTTCGCTTGACGCCGCAGCGTGTCCCCGAACGGATGCTGTCCTCTGGAGACCACGTAATAAAACAAACAGCCGGCTGAGAACACGTCCACCGCACTCGTCTACACACACACACACACACACACACAGGTTGTGTATTCGTAAGAAATAACACACTTGGGGTGGTGGTGTTGTGGGAAAATAATCACCGGTAGGGTGGTGTGATAAAGCGCAGTTACTGTTATCACATCAAAGTGGATTATTTTCAATAACACCACATCAAAGTGTTGAGGTCTTTTGATGTGGGAAAGCTGCCATTAAGTTACAGAAATCATGAATAAGAAAATGAATCAACACCTCCTGACCAATCAGAGCCAAGAGTTCAACAGAGCTGTGGTGCAAAACTCGACATCATCAAGCTGATTATGATTATGATTATGATTATTATGATGATGATGATCCTAATCGTACAGGGTTTCCTTTCTCCACACCGCTCAGTAATTCCGGAGCGATCCAGCCCTCGGTTCCCGGGATCCCGGAGCGCAGGCTGAAACTGTGCCGGCCGTCGGGAAGTTTCTTACACAGTCCGAAATCGGAGATGACGGCTCGCACCCGGCCGAGCGCTCCCGGCGTGGACAGGAGAATGTTCCGAGGCTTCAGGTCTCTGTGAACTGATCACAGGAACAGAAGAGAGAGCGGAAGTGTTACCGTAGAGACCTGCACACGTGCTCTCACACACACACACACACACACACACACACACACACACACACACACTCACAGTCTGCGGTAACGATATGTTGATGTGTCTGAATTTTTTATTTTTCATATTCATATTCATGTGATTCATATTCATGTGATTCATTTTCATGTGATTCATTTTCATGTGATTCATTTTCATGTGATTCATATTCATGTTGTTCATTTTCATATGATTCATTTTCATGTGATTCATTTTCATATGATTCATTTACTTTTGATTCATTTTCATGTGATTCATATTCATGTGGTTCATTTTCATATGATTCATTTACATTTGATTCATTTTCATGTGATTCATATTCATGTGGTTCATTTTCATATGATTCATTTACATTTGATTCATTTTCATGTGATTCATATTCATGCTGTGTGTGAATTCTAAATAAATCTATTTCACCAGAATGCGGTGTAAAAGTTTTCCTCTCGATAAGTGTATAACAGCAGTACACCATCCTGCATATTCACCCGGGGTCTGTTACCACGGAAACTGACCGATGTTGAGGGAGTGAAGGTGATTGAGTCCGAACATCGTCTGTTCCAGCAGAGTCACGGGGTCCAGGCTGGAGCACGGACAGCTCGGGTCCTCGACATACTACGAACAGAGACACGCGTACGAGACGCTTATTTATTTACTTCAAACGTCAAAACAGACAGTGCTGTGCATAAGTATTCGCCCCCTGTTGGATTTGACTGGTGGTGGTAGTGTAACCGGTGCCCACTCGGGTGCTCCCCAGATTATTTCTGTTTGTTTACTAACAGACTGAATGTCGGGAAATGATTTTACACCCAAACCCGGATCCATACTCTTCCAGAGCTCCGCTCCGGTCGCTCCATTCCTCCTCGGCTCCTCAGGCAGACGTACTTGACCTACGCAATCATTTGCACACTATAGTGACTGTATATCTATGACTCTATCTCCACGTCTCTGCATCACCGTATATTTTGTGTAGATTCATGACATAAATCGTCCCAACACTACACAACGTGGGAAAACTATGGGGGGTAGGTACTTATATGATCCACTATTAAAAAAAAAAAAGCAGATCAGATATGCACACTAAAAATAGTGATTTTCACAACAACACACACACACACCTGCTGTAGGGTGGCAGCACACAGCTCGATGGCGATGTAGATGAACTGACGGTCACGCTCGGTGCAGAAGTAGCGGATGACGTTGGGGTGCTCGTCTGATTCACGCAGCAGCTGAACCTCGCGCTCGGCAAACTCCACACACTCAGGTAGGATACGCTTCACCGCGACGTGTCGCCCGTCAAAGTGACCTCTTTACACACACACACACACACACACACACGTTACAGCATAAAAATCCGCTGTGCAGGCCTCTGTGCACGAGCTGCTACGATCCAGACGGGTACGAAACGTATAAGAAGGGGCGGGGCGTTACCCACTGTTACAGAAAACCGACCGACAACCTTCCGACCAATCAGAACGGAGCACTCACCTGAACACGAAGGTCCCCTCTGTGCCGTGTCCCAGCACTTCAGAAGGGCTGAAGGAGATTTTACCCACTTCCACCACGTCAGGCTGCGCGTCTGAAAATGGGCGGAGACCTTTTTTCAACAATCTGGAGATCGACATTACACTCGGTAATTCACGACCCAAAAACACGAGGAGGCGGAGTTCCGATTTTAACGCCATCACGTGACGCAGGCGTTTCATACATTCACAGAGAAACGTCACAGATCAGTACAGAGAGAGGCGGAGACATGATGAAGACGAGCAGGGTGACTTTCAAATAAATAAATGAATAACTAACACAATCGAGAGCGAGTGTAAGTTTCTCACCGTCTGAATCTCGGGAGAAGTTCGAGGCGGTTGTCGGGACCGAGTCCTGAGTGCTCGAGCGAGGCCGGGTTCGACCGGACGACGCCGAGCTGCTGTGGTCGGACCGCTCGCCGATGCTGTAAGCCGACGATGAGTCGATGATGTCACTTCCTGTGGGCAAAACCTGACTGGTCTGGCTGGTGTTATCTATTAAGAGTCTGGAATCCATCGTCTGTTCCGATCTCGGCGTTTGTCGGACCTGCTAGCGGGAAACAGGCAGAAACTCGGTCGTACACCATGTCTACATGGTATCGTTCGTGTAGCTGGACGCCGAGCCGTAGCCACAGCACGAATACTAAACACACTTACTCGCTTGTAGCTGAACAAGAACGCTAGCAGTGAGGCGAGCAGCAGCGTCACCAAGAACGAGGTCACGGGGTCAGAGGTCAAAGAGTCCGGCAGCATGGCGGAAGAACTTTCACGTGTTACTCGGGGCATCTACGCACAGGATGTCAAAATGATTCAAACGTAACAATACGCGTGTTTAACGAAAACAATCAAACGTATGGGCAACATATACCCAAAACCCCCGCTGCGCTCACGCCGTGTGGGAATTACCGTGGTTACGGGTCTCGGAGCGTTTCACGGAACGGCGTTAGACTCGACTGCGTGTCTGTTCTTCATGTTCGGGTTAATCCTCACATTAATGATGCTCAGTTACACGATTATTACGCTGGACATCAACTGCGTGCCTACGCTTCGCCGCCGCCATTTTGAGCGTTTCCGCACGACGGGCAGGTGGAGCGAGTCGCGGCGCTCAGAAAATTCATCGTTTACGAGTTACGAGTTGTACGCGGACGTGAACGCAGCTGAAACATCTCGCCCGTAGAACTCCGTTGATTACGGAATTAGCTTTATACACTGGGCTCCTCTGCGTGTAAAACGGGTACATGTGTACAAGTAAACAAGTAAATAAATAAAAAGTCCACGTTTATATATAACTGACTGGCCGAGCTCCGGGACGATACGCTGAAGAGGAACCTCGAGGAGGGATGATGTCACCGGAGCGCTGCAGGTTCTCTGGGAATTCTCTCAGCATGGTGGTGTGGGCCACAGGGGGAACTTCATGATGGCCTACACACACACGCACGCACACACACACACACACACACACACACACACACACACACACACACACACCAGGAAAATAAACACAAGTGTGAGATTAAACTTGTGCAGCCACTAGGGGACGTGTGATGCAACGTGACTCATGTCTCTGTAACAGTTCTGTTTCTTTCCACTGTTTGTTCCACGTTAACAATGGAAATGGAAATAAACAAACAAACAAACAAACAAACAAAAAAAACAAAAACACATTGACCAAATTAGGGGAACAGTTACTAAGTTGGCCGGTGACGTTTACATGACTAAGTCTGTCTTGCAAAATATGTACAAAAAAAAAGAGGAAGGTACTGCTTCACAACACACACACACACACACACACACACACACACACACACTCACACACACACACTCACACACACACACTCACTCACTCACACTCACACACACTCACACACGGTCTTCTGATGGACTGACAGTGCATCTTCCCAGCAGATAAGTAAAGGAATAAACCACTAGGGGGCGTGCTGTCACTGTAAAATAACCCACAACGCGGGGTGTAAAGTGGGCGGAGACAAGCGGAGTTACTGAAGGTCAAGTGCAGCGTGTGGCCCCGCCGAAAGCTTTTCCATCGCTCCACACTAATTCGGAGGTCCCGGCACCGAAGGGGCGGAGTCCAATCAGGCGTTAGGTAAGTGCTGTAATTGTGTAGAGTGTGTGTGTGTGTGAGTGTGTGTGAGTGAGAGTGTGTGTTCGCGTGTGTGCACGTGTGTGTGTGTGTGTGTGTGTGAGTGTGTGTGTGTGTGCATGTGCGCGTGTGTGTGTGTGGACCGAACCTATCAGTAGCCACTGGTTCTGCAGCGGGTTGGTGCTTCCCGGTGGGATCTTGACGTCGGTGCTGGGCGTGATCTCACACTCGCCCCGCCCATTCCCCACCGTCACGCCCTCCGTCGTTGGCCCCTCGATGCGTGCCAGCGTGAGGCCGTGAGGCTGGCAGCGAGAGAACGTCAGAGGTCAAAGGTCACTCTCTGTAACGAATGAGACTGGACGAGAGTGGAACTTACCACTACAGCGACTCCTTCATGGACGAGAGAGGTGGAGGCGTACAGGTGAGAATCCATTTTCCCTACGTACAAAGAGGGACTGGGGGAGAAAGAACGCGCACACACACACACACACACACACACACACACACATTTCGAATCAATATAGAACGCAACATGGTACTTTTTATCCATTTCTAGCTACATTTCATGCCATGAAACAATGTTCTTGCAGCGATAAACCCCCAAGTTGTTCCGTCAACACCTTCGGACCAATCAGAATCCAGAACTCCACAGCGCTCAGGAAGTACAGGATATTATGGTACGCGTGCACGCCTTACACAAGCTGTGTCTTGGTGCTGTGCTGCTCCTGGGTAAACTGGTAGGTCCACCTCATGGGGCGCGAGTGCGTGTTTTGCGCCATGAAGGTGAGATAGCGCAGCGTTTCCGTGGCGACGGTGAGGTGAGGCACTCGCCGCAGGCTGTCCTGAATCCACAGGTACACTCCGGCTACGGGGGAGTCAAACTTCTGCATCCACAGCATGTCGCCCGAGTCCCGGTCCACCGTCACCACCAGGCCGTCGCTGCTCGACGCAAAGTGGGACATCTCTGCGTCACACACAGGGACACACACACACACACACACACACACACGCGTGCTTAAAAACAACACATTACTAGTTACACTTTGACGAAAGTGCGTAGGTGGAACTCACTGTAATCGTATTTCTGGTCATCGTACGGAGGGGCGGAGTAATCGTTATAGGTCGCGTTCCAGCGCAGTTCCTGGGTCTTGGTGTCAAACATGGTGATCATGTACTCTAAATATAAACCCAACAAATTCAATCACTACAGGTTCTACTTCTTTACAGACATAACCATGATCTTATCTTATAATCTCTCCGGTCTCCTGTGTGTGTGTGTGTGTGTGTGTGTGAGAGAGAGAGACACAGAGAGAGACAAAGACAGAATGAGAGAGACAGAGAGAGAGAGAGATAAACAGAGAGACAGAGAGAGAGAAACAGAGAGACAGAGAGAGAGAGACAGAGAGAGAGACAGAGACAAAAGAGACAGAGAGAGAGAGAGAGAGACAGAGAGAGAGACAGAGAGAGAGAGAGACAGAGAGAGAGAGAAGAGACAGAGAGAGAGAGAGAGAGAGAGAGAGAGAGAGAGAGAGAGAGAGAGAGAGAGAGAGAGAGAGAGAGACAGAGAGAGAGAGACAGAGAGAGAGACAGAGAGAGAGACAGAGAGACAGAGACAGAGAGAGAGACAGAGAGAGAGAGAGAGAGACAGAGAGAGAGAGAGAGAGACAGAGAGAGAGACAGAGACAGAGAGAGAGAGACAGAGAGAGAGAGAGAGAGAGAGAGAGAGAGAGAGAGAGAGAGAGACAGAGAGAGAGACAGAGAGAGAGAGAGAGCAGAGAGATACAGAGACAGAGAGAGAGAGAGACAGAGAGAGAGTTGTTATGAAGATGTGGAGCTGAATCGAGCAAAGTGTTATTATTTTAGTAGTATTCTTTATATATATATAAGACGTGTAACACACACACACTCACACACACTTACTCTCTCTCTCTCACACACTCTCACACACACACTGAATAAATATTGAATAAATAGAGAAACAGCTTTACTCCGTAGAGGCAGAAGTGCGAGCACTGACCTGTGCGTCCGATGTAGAGGAGAGGAGCCGATGGACAGATGGAATCAGAGGACGCAGTGCTTAAACTCGTCTGTTTCTCACCCGTCTGAGGATCCACTACAAACCATGTGTCTTGCTTTTTACCTGCACAACACACACACACACACACACACACACACACACACACACACACACACACACACACACACACACACACAGACACACACACACACACACACACACACAGACACACACACACACACAGACACACACACACACACACAAACACAGAGAAAAGTGTAGAGGTATGAATCTCCCTCTTTCAAATGTCGTGGAAAATCAGTATTTTCAGCCTAAGTCAAAAAAGTTCAAAGACAGGGCTAGTGGTTGTTAAAAAGTAAATAAACTTGATTGAAACAGTAAAGTGAGACTTTCTGCAGACTGAATCACTTTACTGTTTCAATCAAGTTTATTTACTTTTTAACAACTACTAAAACTGTCTTTGAACTTTTTTGACTTAGGCTGAAAATACTGATTTTATAACCATAAGCATAAGTAATAAGTAACAATAAGTAATGATTCGATACACTTCAGTTCACTCCTGATGCGATATGATTCAATTTGAGTCAGAACCGATACGATTCTATACACTTCAGTTCACTACTGATCAGATACGATTTGATTCAGAACCCATATGATTCGATTTGATTCAGAACCGATATGATTCAATTTGAGTCAGCACCGATACGATTCGATTTGATTCAGAACCGATATGATTCAATTTGAGTCAGCACCGATACGATTCGATTTGATTCAGAACCGATATGATTCAATTTGATTCAGCACCGATACGATTCGATTTGATTCAGAACCGATATGATTCAATTTGAGTCAGCACCGATACAATTCGATTTGATTCAGAACCGATACGATTCAATTTGAGTCAGCACCGATACGATTCGATTTGATTCAGAACCGATATGATTCAATTTGAGTCAGCACCGATACAATTCGATTTGATTCAGAACCGATACGATTCAATTTGAGTCAGCACCGATACGATTCAATTTGAGTCAGCACCGATACGATTCAATTTGAGTCAGCACCGATACGATTCGATTTGATTCAGAACCGATACGATTCAATCTGATTCAGCACCGATACGATTCGATACACTTCAGTTCACCACTGATCCGATACGATTCGATTCAGAACCCATATGATTCAAAACGCTTCAACGTAGTCCAGTAAGATTTGATGCAATTCAACACCGATGCGATACGATACGATTCGGGTCCGATCCAGTATGATTCAGTTCAGTTACACTGAACATGCATTGATGTATCCTAGCTTTACCAAAGTAAGAATTAAAACTCTCTCTCTTTCCTCTTTCCCTCTTTTCAATTCAAACTTGATCTTGGCTCGTAAACCGACCGCACCGGTTTTACCTTCTTTTTTTTACGCCCCTTGAAAAAAGCGAGCGTTAAAGCTCCGTGTTTGCTTTTAAGGAGAGAACTTCCTTAAGCGTTTCCTTCGTCACGTCGACTATTTCTCTCTTCAAACAAAGCGTGCGTTTTAATCTCCACTGCACCTGTGATCCCCTGAATGAAGAGAATCAAATGGCTCTCGCACGTCGCTCACTAACAAAACGAGACACAAGGGTTCCGGAGAGCACCGGTTCATATCAGAGAGCTGAAAACACCTGTGCATCTCTCCCTCACTCCACACCGACACGTGGACTGACTCACGTGCGGCGCGTCATTACGCTCGGAGCAGCGGAGCTCCGGAGGAAACTGTCGCTAGCGGAGGGGTCAGTTCCGGGTGTTTACCTGTGTACAGGATGCCGTCTGAGCTCCTGCAGGGAGACGACTGCACCAGCTCTGGAATAGTGAAGGGAAGTTTCTGCACAGAAAAGAGAAATCTCATCAACACACACACACACACACACACACACACACACACACTGACAGAAGCACACAGGATACTCACCATTAGACCCTGTTTGTGTTTATATCCTAACACGTACAGGCTGCCATCGTTGGGGTCGGGAAGGAACCCTGGTCTAAAGGCAGACAAAATGACATTCATCTGGTGCAGATAAATAAATAAATAAACAAACAAGTAAACAAACAAACAAATAAATAACTGCAATGCCGCCTTCGAAACAGATAAAAGTGTTAGAAGTGGCCTCACACACACACACACACACACACACACTTACTCCTGCAGATAAACTGGAACTTGGATGATTGGATCTGGTAAAGAAATGAAAACAAAATGACATCATTTCCTGCTTACTTTATCTCCATAACACACACACACGTATACACGTATTATATTATACAGCAGTCAGGTCCCGCCCACTACTCTGATCGGACACGCGGCGTTCTACCAGTGCAGATCATTCCAGCAACAGTTTATTATGCTGAAACACTTACTACACTTATACGCAGTCAGTCTGAGCGTTGCCATGGCAACACTCTAGCAGTGCAAGTGAACACAGCCGTGCTGATATTCGCTGCAGCGGCTCCCTTACTCGGGAGATATCGCTTAAATAAAAATAAAAAAATGAATGACGATTTCAGGTAAGGGTGTGCATGAGACATTAAGACATCAACACACACACACACACACACACACACCTTCCTTCAGAGTCCATTTGATATCTCCAGTTTGTTTGCTAATGGCGTGTAGACTCCCATCTAGCGTAGAGACGAAGAGCAGAGACTCGGGGAGAGTGACGGAGCTCCCTCCTTCACACTGAGGGAGAGAGAGAGAGAGATAGAGATAGAGAGAGAGGGGGGATTAGGGTTAGGGAGTTAGTTAACCATCTTGCGTGGATTACAGCGTTATTTGCCCCACTGGTATTAGACTCATCCCACTCCCATTTTCTCAAACTGAAAAGTGATGAAATTCTCCCGGTAATGACAAACCTGTGCGTGACTCTTCTCGGGCCAGTACCGGACCTCTAAGAACCTAGCTCTGTAACCGTGGTTACATGACATCTTTCCGTCAGGGTTTCGTCCTCGTTACTGCGCCGAGACAGCGCTGGTTAAAGTAGTAAATGATGATCTACTGGCCTGGGATCAGGGTTGTGTCTCTGTGTGTGTGTGTGTGTGTGTGTGTGTGTGTGTGTGTGTGTGTGTGTGTGTGTGTGTGTGTGTGCGCCGCTTGTGGTAGCAGTGATAACAACACGCTCCTAGAACAGACCGGAGTCTGAGTGAACAGAACCCCTCCTTCCTGACTGATCCTTATCATGTAAACGTGTTCCACAAGTTCGGCGTCCCACAAGTCTCTGCTCTAGGACCACTGTTTTATATATATATATATATATATATATATATATATATATATATATACACACATGCTACCTCTGCGTATAATTATTCAGTCCGTACAGGATCGTGTGAAGTTTTTTTTGATTGATTGTTGCGGTCCAAAGCGCTCGATTTTTTTGCTGCAGGGTTTTCGTTTTTTAATTCGGCGAAATCGCAATGGTACGAAAGCGTTCTGCACGTTCTCGCGCATTGGTTGGTAAACGGGACCTTTTAGCTGTACCACTGTATACGACGCACGTGAACGGAAGAGGGCTTTGGCTGACCACGCGTCGTGCTCACGTCACGTGACGCGCCCCCGCCGGAATCCACGGCCGTTTGGAAGAACTGCGAGCTCCTCCGAGTACTGCGGGGATTCCCCGGTTTTGAGTTTATTTCTATGATCGTGAAATCCTGGAGGGATGGATTCATCAAAAGCAGGGCAATAGGCTTCCACTAATAACGTTGTTCATATGTTGTTCGTTTTGTGTTTTTATGACTGTTTGGCTGGCACGCTGTAAATTATAGTGCCATGTGATAACGGGATAAATTTTTGCCCTCGTATCCAACCTTAATTCAGAGAGAGACGGACCTGGGGTCGTGTATTAGTCCTGTTAGCCACACAGGTTAAAAATAAGTGATATCTGAGCCGTCAGAAATGTCCAGTGTGTTTCTAAGGTAGGGTTTTTATGTGTGTGTGTGTGTGTGTGTGAGAGAGAGAGTGTGTGTAATACTGTGGGTTAGTGCTTTAGTGCTAACCAGGATATCCTGCTTGATTACCGTTGAACAAAACGCACACACACGCACACACACACACACACACACGCACTTCAAAGGTGTCTGCAGGGTATGAAAGTTTACTTTAACTCAACGAATATGAGCACACCTATATTTGCAGCTATTTCTACATAGTAAACAGAAGTGTGTGTGTGTGTGTGTGTGTGTGTGTGTGTGCGCACGCTCGGGATTCATGCACAATGACTAAAGCCCCTACTCCTTTTTACACACATTAATCTAGTCTGCGTCCTCACTTTGGGAGGTGTGAGGAACCCTGAGGAACCCACACAGACACGTGGAGAACATGCAGAGACCTGAACTCAGGACCAAACCCAGGATCCTGGAGCTGTGATGTGGCCCTGCTTCCTGCTGTACCACCACGCTACCCACTTCAGTAATAAGAAGAATAAGAATAAGAATAAGAAGAATAAGAATAATAAGAAGCAGAATAAGAAGAAGTTATTATATAGTAATTGGTTAGATGGTTCATTTATAACACAGAACTGCACGTAAAGTTTCTCTGATTTATTATTCATTGATACACTGACCATCAGGTGAGAGCCTAAGCACCTAGAGTTCACAAGTAGATTACTGTGGTGCAGGTGGTAGAGCGGGTTGTACACTAATCGTAGGGTTGGCGGTTCGATGTGGAGCCCGGGTGACTCCACATGCTGAAGTGTCCACTATACAACACGACACAACACGACAACACTATACAACACACTATACAACACAACACCACTATACAACACTATACAATACTATACAACACAACAACACTATACAACACAACACTATACAACACAACACGACAACACTATACAATACTATACAAGACAAGACTATACAACACAACACTATACAACACAACACGACAACACTATACAATACAAGACTATACAACACAACACTATACAACACGACAACACTATACAACACAACACGACAACACTATACAATACTATACAACACGACAACACTATACAACGACAACACAACACTAAACAACACAACACCAACAACACAACACTATACAACACAACACGACAACACTATACAATACAAGACAAGACTATACAACACAACACTATACAACACAACACGACAACACTATACAACACGACAACACTGAACAATACTATACAACACAACACTATACATGACAACACTATACAATACTATACAACACTACAACACAACACAACAACACTATACGACACAACACCACTATACAACACGACAACACAACACAATACTATACAACACGACAACACTATACAACACAACACGACAACACTATACAATACTATACAAGACAAGACTATACAACACAACACTATACAACACAACACGACAACACTATACAATACAAGACTATACAACACAACACTATACAACACGACAACACTATACAACACAACACGACAACACTATACAATACTATACAACACGACAACACTATACAACGACAACACAACACTATACAACACAACACGACAACACAACACTATACAACACAACACGACAACACTATACAATACAAGACAAGACTATACAACACAACACTATACAACACAACACGACAACACTATACAACACGACAACACTGAACAATACTATACAACACAACACTATACAAGACAACACTATACAATACTATACAACACTACAACACAACACAACAACACTATACGACACAACACCACTATACAACACGACAACACAACACAATACTATACAACACGACAACACTATACAACACAACACGACAACACTATACAATACTATACAAGACAAGACTATACAACACAACACTATACAACACAACACTATACAACACAACACGACAACACTATACACGACAACACTATACAACACAACACCACTATACAACACGACAACACAACACTATACAACACAACACGACAACACTATACAATACAAGACAAGACTATACAACACAACACCACTATACAACACAACACTATACAACACAACACTATACAACACAACACTATACGACACAACACCACTATACAACACAACACGACAACACTATACAACACAACACCACTATACAACACGACAACACTATACAACACAACACCACTATACAACACGACAACACTATACAACACAACACCACTATACAACACGACAACACTATACAACACAACACCACACGACAACACTATACAACACGACAACACTATACAACACAACACCACTATACAACACGACAACACTATACAACACAACACTATACAACACGACAACACTATACAATACTATACAACACAACACTATAAAAAAAAAAAAAAAAAAAAAAAAAAAAAAAAAAAAAAAAAAAAAAAAAAAAAAAAAAAAAAAAAAAAAAAAAAAAAAAAAAAAAAAAAAAATACAACAATACAACAACAACACAACACAACACTATACAACACAACACTATACAACATTATACAACACTATACAAAACAACACGACAACACTATACAACACAACACCACTATACAACACGACAACACAACACAACACTATACAACACAACACCACTATACTATACAACACGACAACACTATACAACACAACACTATTTACACAGTCATACAACAAAACACCATGCAACACTACACAACACTATACAATACAACATAAGCAGCGGACGTTCTGTATGCACGCGCTCAAACAATGCCGCACCGACAGCGCGCGCTCTCCACCGGATGCGCTCGAGCTCAGCGCAACTAGTCAGTGAGACATTTTAAAATCAAGTTTATTTCTCATTTAAAAACGTGTAACAGTGTAGACTCCGTGTTCAGAGCAGTGTGAGGACTGTGTCGGCCGGTTTCGTGACTTTCCAAACGAATAGATGATGAGGGTTTGGATTTTTGACAGGGGTCACGCGCGTCCGGAGAGTGTAGAACTCTAACCCAGCGCTCGAGACCGAAAATAGACCACGGTCATTAACACACACACACACACACACACACTGAGGACAGGGGGTATTTCTCACCTGTAAACACGGTCCACTCAGACACAGAAGCAGAAGGAGACACACACACCGTGTCCGGTCCATCCTTTAGTGCGCGTGCTGAACTGAACGGACCTCGCGCGCACCGGCTAAAACATGAGCTGACGTCGGAAAGTCCACTTCGCTTTCATTGTCGAGCGGCACGGACATTTCTAAGCTGTTCAAAAGAGAAGGTTTGTGCTAAAAGTAGCTGCTAAAGAAGCGCGAGTCCGACTCGGTTTCATCACAACAAACACTCCACATTTCCGCGTTGGGACGGAACCGTAACTCCAACGGTGCTGACTGTGACTGACAGCGCCGACAGCCAATCGGAGAGGTGCAGGGGCGGGGCCTGGAACTAACTGGACGTCACATTGAAACACGTGGAACAATAACATGTTCGCATTGTGTTCGCATTGTGTCAGGCCACAGCCTTCTCATGGCTTCATGGCTGACCCCAGATCAGATATCTCATACGTCAGATGTAAGAGAAATAATGGAGGTGTTAATTATGGTAATAAATGTTAACGCCCTGAAGTTGATTATTTTCCTATTCCAGCACGTCCCAGAGTGTTTTATTCCTCTTTATACCACAGCAAATGACAGTAAAGAAATATTTTATTACTTCATGAAACGGCATTCTGCCATTTTAATCCGTTTCTAGTCACATGGAATGTTGGTGAAAGCCCATGACTTATTACTTAACTTATAGCAGCTGGAAACAGTCGTCCCCTCGGTCGACCGACACCCAAACAAAACACCAGTTACAGCTTTACCTTTACCTCTGACTGTTACGAAGTGCCGACACTGGAGACTCCTTCCATACATCTTACATAAACATCTCCTCACAGAAAACTGCAGCGATGCAACAATTACACGCGTTTTTCGTTGTTAAATCATCACAATATTTATTATTAGTCTCATAATGTCCCCGTGAACGAGCTGTTACTGTAGATTAACTATGAACCACTGTCAGAGCTGCTGTTAGAGAAAATGAATCAACACCTTCTGACCAATCACAATTCAGTGGGACATAACCGTTTCAAGCTGCAAAACAAAACAGTTTAGTGATTGTGCAAT
>CM022772.1:499182-514182 GCA_012411365.1 Ameiurus melas | reverse complement strand
AGTACACACACACACACACCCCTACCACCTTAAAGCTAATAGGTTTGAAAGAGAAAAATAGTGAACCGGGTATGGAAATGGTGTGTGTGTGTGTGTGTAGTAACATAGAGGACGTGGTGCGGTTTCCTGGTCTGCCCCCTCGGAGACAGCTGACCTATCAGGTGAAGCAGCTGATCGCCAGGGAGACGGAGCTGGAGAGGATGAGGAGGGTGGAGCGGGCGCAGCAGAAACGCAACCCTCAGGTGAGACGAAGAAAGGGTCCGATCGTCCCCGAGTAACAAATCAGCGCTGACCTCTTTGAGCCCCGCCTCCTCGCTACTCAGTGTGCCGTCACGTTCAATTCGAGACTCCATGACAGGGTGTTGGGGGGCGTGTCTATAAAAACAGGCCCATGTAAACACACAGGCTTTTATTTATATATTTTCGCCCAAGCACGCGTTTGGTTTCCGTTTCTTCAGACCGAGACGGTGGAGGAAGTGAAGGAGGTGAAGAAACCCCAGGCTAAGAAGCAGACGAGCAGGAACCACCATCAGAGGCTGGAGAACATCGTGAAACAGACGGTGGTGGAGAGTAAGGTGAGCGAGTTCAGTTCTGTCCGTGCGTGTACTGATCATACTGACACGGGGGTGTTGTGTCTCACCGTGTGGGCGGAGCTCAGGACAGCTGCAGCTTCATTTGCATAGGGCATTTATTTACCAATCAAATCAGCAGCGGTCAGTCGTACTTTGCCTTTTATGCAAATCAGCGAGCAGGTGCGAGTTGTCTGATGTTCGCGTCTGGCTAATGAACGGACGCGATACTTCCACCGCGTTACGCTGACACAATTGCGATACGTGCCATCTTTAGGAAAATAATCAACAAAGGGGCGGAGTTCAGAACGTCACCAAGCGTTTTATCCTTCTTGGAGCACATTATGCATGTGCGCTTGTGTACGGATGTTTCTTTTTGTTTACAGCCCGAAACGGATTTCTTCGGCCGGGCCGTCGTACCCAAAGAGAAGCCGTCTGCTGACTCGGCGACAGGTTAGCGTTCTTTACCACGACACGTTTCTGTTCTAAAGAGTGACCGTCGTACGCGCTCCGTTTAACGTCCCGTGCGCGTCTCGTTCCAGACGGAGACGGAAAACCGAGCGGCGAGCGGATGGGGAAAGCCGTAGGAAACAGCGACGTCTGGTTCCGGTTCAACGAAGGAGTTTCGAACGCAGTGCGCAGAAGCGTCTACATCCGAGAGCTGCTCTGAAACGCCGGGCTACGTGCTGAAGGAACACGCGGAATAAATCTCTTTATTTTGAACATTTATTCAATTATCCATGCTCCTGGGGTTTATTTCTAGAGGGTTTTCATTACAGACACGTCACTCTCAACTCGTTACATGATTATATTATAGCTACGATAACGTCGATCGAACAACAGAAACTTCTAGAACATTCCCTCTCTGGCTAGATCACCACACATTTTCCGGTCTCCACCCACGGGTTGACCTTCAGGAGCTCGGCGTTCAGGAACGGATCCTCGGGAATTTTCCCTTCGGTCCACTTCACCAACCTGGAAGCGAAAGAAAAGCGAAACATGTCGGAAATCTGACGTTCAGAACACGACGGACGCGAGTTTCACACGTGAACGTGAACGCGACTCACTCGGGGATCGACACGGACGTTTTCTCTCTCGGAAAATCCAGCTGCTGTTTCAGGCTTTCCACCATGTCCTTCAGCTGAGTCTCATCCAACTCGTCCATCTGCGCACACACACACACACACACACAGGGAACTCTCGTCAACAACAACAGTACTGAAAATGTCAATATTAAATAAAGAGTATGTTTTAATAACTGTTTGATGTTTAATACTAAATGTGTCTTTTTATGTTAAATAATCCATCTTGAAAAATCTTAAAGTATTCTTTTCTACAATATTTAATGTTTGATGTTGAATAATAAAATAGTTGTGATCCAATCCTCAGTGCTGGTTTAATCCAGACTTTTCTTTATTAAATAATCAAACTACTTTTATCTTGAAAAATCTCAGTATTTTTGTACTCTACTTTAATAAAAACTTTGAACTAATCGGAGGTTCTTTGAGCATGATTAAATCCCCTCGACTGGCGTTTGATGCTAAAAGCTCTGGTCTTTTCTTTACGGTGAACAATCCGAGTTGAATGATCTGAGGTGAAACGCTTGTCGTGACCTATCCCAACGTCCCTCAGATCTCACCAGCAAACTATTCACACGATTACGCTTCAAATGGAGAAATATAAACGTAAACATGAGTAAGAATTCCCACCTTGCAGTGATGACGGAATGATCCGGGATAAAGAGCGCGTTAGGGAAAAGTCCTGCAGGAGCGATAGACTCGGCCGCGTCCGACGCTGGAACAGACCCGGACTCGTTTTGTTACTCAAATTATTCGGTTTTGTAGCTTTCTGCGTGGCGATGGAGGAAGGGGCGGAGCTCGGATTTGCCTGTCCATCCCTGATGTAAAAGAGATGTAAAGAGTTCCCTCTGGTTTCCAGAGAAATCTCTGACCTCGTCATGGAAACAAGAATATACTCTACAATACCACCTCGAAGTCCTGTGAGAACATCCCTAGCATCCCTAACCCTAATATGGGAACATTTAGGATGGAAATAAGGACGGATAGAACGAAAGAAAGAAATGATGAAGGACGTGGAGAAGGAATCGAACCGCATGATGTGTAGAAGGTCAGGAATAATGGACCGACCCTGATTGTCAGGATAGTTCAATTTTGATGGTGTGTGTGTGTGTGTGTAAAGAAAAGCCTCCCCCCTGCTGGTCAGTTTCATGTATTACAGTTTTGGATAAACAAAAATGAAGTAGAGTGAAGCAGAAAAACACAAAAAATAAAATCTAGGCAACAGAGTCTGGTACAAACCCACAAATCTAAGAGACATCACACTGTACGTCATGTTCGTCATCTTTTATTATAAACATCATGCAAGTACAGGCACTGCTTTTATTCTCAATATTTGTGCGCCTCGTCGTCCGTCTTTAAGATCCAACGGCAATAAGTGACGTTTTCCCATCGCAAAAGTAACATTTTTTTTAATGGATTTAACAGGAGTCGGAGTCAGTGCGCGAGAATATTCTCTATGGAACGGACCAAAAAAAAGTGAACAAAGAAAATGAAATAAAAATAAATCCGGGCTCGACTGCAGCTTTTCACCTTTAAACCGTCAAATCAAATAATGCAGCGTTTCAGTGATCTACAAATTTAAATGTTCCCGTTTTAAACAAAACTACAGAAGTGAGTCCGTCTTCATTCGCGCTCTCACCACTGTAAAGTCCTGTTCTGTTTCGAGGACGTAAACGGACGCAGGTTGTGTCATCTTCTACGTTTCCTCCCGACGTTCCTCTTCCTCAGTGCGGTTTTCTCGGAGCGTTCGGTCCTCCTGCGCGATTCGGACTTCCATCTGTGTGTGGAGGAAAAAACAAAACGCGTATGAAACTGTGACGAGGGATACATAGGCATTGTGGGTAACGGAGGAAATTCCACCACCATGAGTGGAGAGTTTCTTCAATTTAGTCTGTTCCACAATCTCACCGTGCGAGAGCTGGAACGTTCCAGGAGCGGCGCTGGGGAGTATGGAGGTCCTGCAGATCTCGGTCTGACCAGCAGGTTCGCCATCATCATCATCATCATCACGAGGAAGACCAGGGAACGGTAAAGCGTGCAGAGGTGTTGCAGAAGCTCGTGATTCCGGGGCACTGCGAGGAGACCATGTCTGGTGGGAGAGAGACGGAGTGGGGAGAGCCGGATCTCCACACGAACCCTCCATCGCCGCCTGTGCGGAAAAACGTATCGATCATTAATCCCATTTGTCCTCACGGTTCGCGTAACGTCGTGAACGTTGACGCTCACCACAGCACCGCAGAGGAGACTCGAGGGAAAGTAGACGTCTCGCGCGACAGCAGAGACGCCTCGAGGTTTCTTCTCCTCGGCAGGACGTCGCTGCAGAACCGACTCGTCTCCACAAGCGTCAGGAACCTTCCGAGCTGAAAGAAAGAGTCCGATTCGGATGGGCCGGAATATTTCTACGTCAATCTTAACGTTAAGTGAGGCGCTCGCGGGAAAGCCGAGACACGTACGCTTCGCTCCGGATCGCGCTGGGTTGGCGGGAACCGTCCGAACAGCCACGCGTTCTTCACACTGCGAAGCGGTTCGTAAATGAAGAGAGATTTAGGGTTGATTTGCATACTCATGATTCATTCGTCAAAACAGCAACGAGGTCACGGACGTGCTCGCTAAACAACTTCAAACGCGCGTGTTCCTCTTTACGCTCACGCTGCGGCGGACACACTTCTCGTAGCCGCGAACCGTCCGCTAACGCTGATGCTTGTGGGCGTGACCGGATTTTCACTAGCAGCCAGATCATATTGATATAGAACGGGTTACAGTCCGTGTGGAGTTTAGCGCGTTACCACTAGGTGTGTATGTAACGGATCCGGGTTGGTATTCCCACTTTCCTCCCAGTATTCCCAGTACGGACTCCGGCTCCGTGGCGGTCCTGACCAGGATAAAGCGTTTACCGAAGACGAACGCTTAACAGGTTTCGAATACGATGTTCGTTTAGAAATGGAGTCAGTTTACTTTGAGTTTAAAGTGAAACCCAGAACCGGTTTGTACCTTGTGCGGTTTCGGCACCGCCGCGGACTTCTTCCTCGCCCTGCACACAAACAGGACAAGGTTTTCCCCTGGTGGTTTCTGTTCAGCGTATAGCTAGCGTCTGTCGGTTCTAACTTACACTACGCCCGTGACGTGAGCGTGAACTCTCCGACTCTCGATCAGCAGGATCCTGTGACGCAGGACAGACGTGTTAGATCAAATGGAGAAAAGGGGGTTAGATAAATAAAATGTGATAAATATTTGTTGGTCATCTGCTACTGGAGACCGAGGTTCAGGGATTCCTTTGAAACATCATGGGAACACCATTCTTACACAAGTCTGGAAACAACCGGGAAGTTCTGGCTCAGACGCGTGGCCTTGTGGATTTAACGTGGATTCATGGCTTTACCTGGACTGCATCCATCCTCTCGGCCACAGCGTTTTCACCTTCGCCTCCAGAAAGCTCTTCAGATAACCCTCTAAACTCTGATTACACGGAGCGTCGAGCTCGAAGCTGCTCATCTTCATCCTCACCACCTCGCAGAGCAACTCCCTGAGAGAAAAAACAAAAAACAAAAACGTACACATCCGCGACGTCGCGTTAGAAAGCCACACGTGTACGTCCTCACACTTTTAACGTGAAAACCGTAACGTAACGCGGCGGAAGACCTGATTTCCTCGTTCCATCGGAATCTCTTGCGAGGCGCAAAAAGTCGTTTCCCACTCGATTCGTCCTCCTGTTCGTCTGATCCTTCTGCAGCCCGCTTTTCTCTCACAGCTTCCAGTCTACACACACACACACACACACACACATCAATTCCGAACATGATGAAGGTGTGTTACAGAAAGACAGGTTTAGGAGCGTACTTCGCAGCTCTGGCTTCGGAGTGAGCTTGGCAGTGATCGTTGAAGCGCTCGATCTGCTCGGGCATGACCCGGAACACCGCCTCCTCCAGTCTGCGGATCAGAACCGTCAGCTGATCGTCCTGAACAGGAAACACCACATCGTGTACTTCTCTGTAATTCCAACAGCTGCACGGATATCGAACAAAATATTCTATTCTTCCTCGACGAAAAACATCAGAGAACTGAAACCACTTCCATTCCACAAGAGAGAGAGAGAGAGCGAGAGAGAGAGAGCGAGAGAGGGAGAGCGAGAGAGAGGGAGGATTAAAACTACTCATCAGTTTGCTGACCAGTTGGAGGAGCTTCACGGCTCGCTCGAGCAGCACGTCCATGTTGCAGGAAAGCAGTGAGGCGAGGTAGGAGAAGATTCCAGAAAACACCTCGTCAGATAACTCCTTCCACTGAACCGAGACGCTAGAGAATCCCGTACACACACACGTGTTTATTTTCCGATTTTCAAATAAATACATTTTAAAAACCGCGAGCCGTAAACATTCCAGACAAGACAGCGGTGCAACCTGCGAGACTCACTCACTCCAGCAAAATACGGTTTACATCTGGAGCAGAAACCTCCGTCTCGTTCCCTTCTCCCGAACCGTCGATCCCCTTCCGAGAGAACGTGAGAAACAGACACCCGAGAGGTCATCATTCCGAACCGTCAGTCATTCCAGACTCATGCACTGATTGGCTCATCTGCGGTTTTTATTTAGTTTAATAAAATGGACCACACTTCGTACGGATTGTATTAACGCGCTGGCTAACCATCTCTCCGTACGTCTTTACTTTAAGCTCGCGATCCAGGCCACAACATGGAGAAGTTTCCACACGTAATCAACGGGCTAGCTAACGTATCTCTCGCTCCTCTCAGATAAGAAGTGTTATTTAACGATACCCGAGTCAGTTCCTGTAGGATTCGTTCCAGCGGAGGAGGTAAACCATCAGGAAGAGAAGCTGGAGACGTCTCAGCTGGAGTCTCCTGGTTCGGATTGTCCATCAGGAGCTCGTCCTGCTCCGTCACCGCGTGGTGAAACTCGTCAGCACTGGTTCCATCGACGAGCGTCAACGGCGAATCGGTCGAGACGGACTCGGCCCGAGTCGTGGAGTCGCGGTTATCTCCTGGAGGTGATTCCTTCCTCTTCGTGTTGAACAGCTGGAGCTCCTGAAGCTTCTCCTTGTGAAATTTCCTCAACATGCCATCGAGGTACTGCTGCTTATGCAAGTCATTTTTTGGTACGCTGGAGGGAAAGGAAACAACAACAACAACCACCACCAATAAACAATACATAACGTAGCAATGCTCCGGGGAGAGCTTCAGTAAACTTCATCTACACCTTCACTGCTGATTTAGAAGACAAACAGGATTTATAATATTTTCTCTCAGCGCCATGAGAACCTGTGTTCGGTGTTTTCTCCCTTCGGCTGAACGTCCTCTTTTCTCTTCTTCTTCTTCTTCGCCTCGCCTCCTTCTCTCATTTTGCGTTTCTTCACGAGAGTGAGAAAACCCCCCCCGCACACTTCTTTATAAAATATTTCTCAACTAAATAAAAGTTAACGTGCATGACGAGCTAACAGTGTACCGACATCAATCTGGAAAAATTTGTAAATAAATAGAAGATGAACACGAAGAACACAAGGGCACACAAAGAAACCTGGGGTTGAACGTTCTCCTCAAAGTCGTCGGTTTCGTGTTCTTCACCCGAAGCCTGTTGGAACTGAAGAGTCCCGACGTTGACGTAAAATCCTCCGTGCTTGGTGGTAAGACAGGCTGGAACCAACTCGTCATACTTTGACACAAAGGAAAACCGTCGCGTTAGAGAAAGAAGTAGCTAAACGACAGCGCCATCTACAGGAGGGAACAGCAAATCCTGGCAATAACGACGTCCACCCGACCAGCACCTTCTCACAGGAATACGGAAAATACAACAGATTCAATAAATACGTCACAGAACACTTCTCAGATATCTCAGTATCAACAGATCTCACATGTTTCAAGTCGTTTTTTAATAAAGATAAACCTCTACAGCATTGTTTTACTCACCGCCTCGGAGTTATCGATAAAGGAGTCGGTGTCGTCGTACCCGTAGCCCATGTCCACCAAGTCCTGCACTCGGTCTTTCCTCTCTTTAGACGCTCCGCCCTAAAAACGAACAGCGGCAGGTCGTCTACTTTCTCTCACAAACTGTCAGCACCACACATGCACAGATAGGGGGCGACATTTTATTCCCCCCCTCCACAGTTAAGATTACGGATTAGTTAATCCAACAATGACATAATCCGGCAACAGAAGCTGCGTTCTGATTTCTGTGAAACATCGGCTAACACTCAGGACCGTCACGAAGGCGTGTGACCTGGAAGAGCAGCAGTGCCTCAGAACAGTACAAAAATACAAAAAGAAATAAATTACGTGTGAAACTAAACAAATGGTAAGAAATCATGGCATTTTTAATAGGTCTCTTTTTTTAAACCACGTGACTTTTCTTGAAGGGGTGTATTGTGTTTGGTGTAAAATCTTGAGGAATCCTTTAGTGAACAACAACAACAACAACTCACGTATTTCTTCTGGAACATTGTGGCCAGAACCTGGAGCTCATCTCCATCTCCATCCTTTCCCTCCTCCATCATCTCCCTCAGTGTCTCACCACCACCTTTACCTCTGGCCTTTAAAACGGGACACAAACACATCATCAGTAACACATCTGTCCGGTTCCAGCTGTACATGGGTGGTGTTTAATGTTGGTTCTGTTACCGCACTGAGTTCCGGGTAGTGAAACTCCGCACAGCGCGCGTCATCCGGCTCAAACAGCACCAGCTCCATCCGCGCACTGAGCGTCCTCTGAGCCTGGCAGGGTGGAGCAGGAGGGTTAAACAACCCCTGTGTGGGGGGGTACCCAGTCCCACGGGGGGGATTACCAGCAGAATGAACAGAGGGAGTAGTGAGCTGAATCCTGCGCGGTGTGGCCATGACGCAAACCCCCCAAACCTCAAACAATCCCCGACCTGGAGCTCCAGGACCAGCTGAGCGCACTTAAGTTTTAACGGAAAGCCAATGAGAAGCAAGAATACTGGCGATGACGTCATCACAAAACAGCTCTCTAAGCCTTCATGAAGATATGGGTTTAAAATATTAATAAAATAAAACTAGCGATATTTACATTTTATCTTTAACAACAACAACAACAACAACAACAACAACAACAACAACAATCAGTAATTTTTTTTAAAAAAGAGAAAATAGTCTTTCATTTTTAACTGCACTTGTCCATTTTGTCCAACAGAGGGCAGCAGAGGGCACAGAATGATTCATAATAATAATAATAATAATAATAATAATAATAATAATAATAATAATATAATAATAAGGTTCTGTTTTGATCCTGGGTTTCCATCAGTGAGGAGTTCCATGTTCTCCTCGTGTCCGTGAGGGTTTCCTCTGAGTTCTCGGGTTATTTCCCCCTCCCAGAAACATCCCAGCTACACCAAGTGTACATACATACGTGTGTGTGTGTGTGTGTGTGTGTGTGTGTGTGTGTGTGTGTGTGTGTGTGTGAGGATCCAGCGTGGCCCTGACCAGGATAAAGTTCTTTTTTAATCTCGCGTCCTTTAATGAAAGACTTCAGACGCTATGGAACGCCAACAGGGACAAAACATTGTCACTTGTTCCAACATCTCTCATTCACACTTACATTTGAGTTTTTATAATTAGGGCTGTCAAAATATTTGATTATATATATATATATATATATATATCTCATGATATGCAGGTTTACTAAAAAATTTGTTTAAAAATGAGTTGAATGAGACTTTTATATAACACATATATAATATAATATAAATATAATATAATATAATATAATATAATATAATATAATATAATGTAATATAATATAAATATAATATAATATAATATAATATAATATAATATAATATAATATAATATAATATAATATAATATAATATAATATAATATAATATAATATAATATAATAATTAATATAATATAATTAATATAATGTAATATAAATAATATAATATAATGTAATATAATATAATATAATATAAATATAATATAATATAATATAATATAATATAATATAATATAATATAATATAATATAAATATAATATAATACAATATAATATAATATAATATAATATAAATATAATATAATATAATATAATATAATATAATATAATATAATATAATATAATATAATATAATATAATACAATATAATATAATATAATATATATAAATATAATATAATATAAATATAATATAATGTAATATAAATAATATATATAAATATAATATAATATAATGTAATATAATGTAATATAAAATAATTAATATAATATATAAATATAATATAATTAATATAATGTAATATAATATAATATAATATAAATATAATATAATGTAATATAATATAAATATAATATAATATAATATAAATATAATATAATGTAATATAATATAATATAATATAATATAATATAATATAATATATAATATAATATAATATATATATATAAATAAAATATAATATAATATAAATATAATATAATGTAATATAATATAAATATAATATAATGTAATATAATATAATATAATTATAATATAATATAATATAATATAATATAATATAATATAATACAATATAATATAATATAATATAATATAAATAAAATATAATATAATATAAATATAATATAATGTAATATAATATAATATAATGTAAGTAATATAATATAATATAATATAATATAATATAATATAATATAATATAATATAATATAATATAATATAATATAATATAATATAATATAATGTAATATAATGTAATATAATATAAATATAATATAATATAATATAATATAATATAATATAATATAATATAATGTAATATAATATAAATATAATATAATATAATATAATATAATATAATATAATGTAATATAATATAAATATAAATATAATATAATATAATATAATATAATATAATATAATATAATATAATATAATATAATATAATATAAAATAATTAATATAATAATATAATATAAATATAATATAATTAATATAATATAATTAATATAATGTATATAATATAAATGTAATATAATTATAATATAATATAATATAATATAATATAATATAATATAATATAAATAAAATATAATATAATATAAATATAATATAATGTATATAATATAAATATAATATAATGTAAATATAATATAATATAATATAATATAATATAATATAATAATAATATAATATAATATAATACAATATAATACAATATAATATAATATAAATAAAATATAATATAATATAAATATAATATAATAATGTATATAATATAAATATAATATAATGTAATATAATATAATATAATATAATATAATATAATATAAATAAAATATATAAATATAATAAAATAATGTAATATAATATAAATATAATATAATGTAATATAATATAATATAATATAATATAATATAATATAATATAATATAAATAAATAATATAATACAATATAATATAATATAATATAATATAAATAAAATATAATATAATATAATATAAATATAATTAATGTAATATAATATAAATATAATATAATGTAATATAATATAATATAATATAATATAATATAATATAATATAATATAATATAATATAAATATAATATAATATAATGTAATATAATGTAATATAATATAAATATAATATAATATAATATAATATAATATAATATAATATAATATAATATAATATAATATAATATAATATAATATAATATAAATATAATATAATATAATATAATATAATATAATATAATATAATATAATATAATATAATATAATATAATATAAATATAATATAATGTAATATAATATAAATATAATATAATATAATATAATATAATATAATATAATATAATATAATATAATATAATATAATATAATATAATATAATATAATGTAATATAATATAAATATAATATAATATAATATAATATAATATAATATAATATAATATAATATAATATAAATATAATATAATGTAATATAATATAAATATAATATAATGTAATATAATAAAATATAATATAATATAATATAATATAATATAATATAATATAAATAAATAAAAGACTGAAAAGGAGGAAATTTTAACGTTGTGAACAATTTAATATTTAGCAGCTGTGCTTTTTCACACCACACAGTTGTTGATTATTTTCCTGCCACAGCACCACACATACTCATGGTTAAGGTTAGATTAGATTTGATTAAAGTGTAGCGTCGCATTAATTAGCTGCATTAATAATTATATCAAATGAAGGTCCTTGAAAGGATAGTGTGTGAGTGTGAGTGTGTGAGTGTGTGAGTGTGTGTGTGTGTGTGTGTGTGTGTGTGTGTGTGTGTGTGTGTGTGTGTGTGAATAAGAGAGAGGATCAGATTGCAGCTCTTTTGTTTAACCAGACTGCTGCTTCATTGAGCTAAATGGAGTGGAAGAGATGGAGTCCTGCAGCTCGAGGAGGGCCTGAGACACTGAATAAAAACAACAACCTGTCAATAAACGTGTGAGGGACAATGAAGTCCCTAAAACACACACACACAGTCTCACACAAAAGACTGGGACAGATGGAGTGAGGCGGGAGGGGAGGTCTGGAGAGAGAGAGAGAGAGAGAGAGAGAGAGAGAGAGAGAGAGAGAGACATTCCCTGGATAATTATAAGAACAACACGCCCAGAGAGCCGAGTCCCTGAAGTCGATCATTCAGTGCTTTATTAACTGGAGCAACACAAACGAGTTTTAATTAAACACTCACATGTGAGTGACATGAACACATCAGTTCATTAAAGAGTGGTGTGGAAGGGGAAAGGATCATTCTACACTCATTTACGGACGTGTTAATGAACTGCTCGTCCAAATTGCCCTAATAATCGTCTTACATATTGATTTAAAAAAATGTTGAATCCCACGTGACAATGGATGAATCATCAAAAAAAAAAAAGTCACGTGATGATAAAAAACAAAAAGTGAATTACGTGGGGAATCACATGCAAATCAGAATCACGTGCAGGCACAAAGATCTACAAAGAAATGAGTCAAGCGAAAAGAATCGCATGGAAATAAATGAATCGTGAAAAGAATCAGATGGGAAAATGAAATGGCTTGGGCAAAAAAGATTCACATGTAGCGGTAAATAAATCATGTGCCAATATATTACATGTGAAAGTAAAATGAATCATGTGAAAGGAATCAGATGCGAAAGGACATGAATCATGAAAGAATCACATTCGAAATAAATGAATCAAGTTTAAAAATCACGTAAAAACTTTTCGTGTGAAAAGAATCAGATGGGAAAAGAAATGAATCACGCGGAAAGAATCAGATGTGAAAATTAAATGACGCATGCAAAAAGATTCACATGTAGCACTAAATAAATCATGTGCCAATATATTACATGTGAAAGTAAAATGAATCACGCGGAAAGAATCAGTTGTAAAAATAAATGAATCACATATGAAATAAATGAATCATTAACAAAATCACATGGCAATAAATGACTCACGCAAAAGAATCACATCTAGCAGTAAATGGATAGTGTGTCAATTTATTTCAAATGAAAGTAATTGAATCACATGAAAAGAATCAGATGTGAAGGTAAATGAATCATCTTTTCTTTTCTCACTGTAAGTTCTTGAAACCGTAGTTTTAAATCCTGTAAACGTACAGAAGACTCTTAGGTGTTGTTTACGCCCAACTGACGGGAAGTACAGCTAACATTCGCTAGCACTGCAGATGTTTTGCTAACGCTACGCATGCAGGAAGTATCGTCTCGGATAATTAAATAAGAGATTCGAAACGTTCCGCTCGGAGTGATTCATGAAGACGGTGGAGCTAGCATAGATGGCTTTAATTAAAACATCTTCGCTCGTTTGCACAGCGGCCTGCCTGGAGTCTCTGGGGTTTTGGGTTTCCTGCAGATGGCAGATGGCCGTGTGGGTCGAAAATAATAGCCCCCATCCCCTCCCGCCCTGCCCTGTACCCAGTTGTAGACCTGCGATCTATCTATATGCGAACAACGCGAGTGTGCAAACGATGCTGAGATTAAAACGCTGCTGAGAACAAAAAGGATTTGAACTGTTAAAGACCTCTGTGTGAACACAAAAGTGATTGATGTCGGGGCAAAATTACGCAACGACACGAGGCACATGCTGCACGTCAGATTTATTCGGGGTTATTGGGTGACGGAGCGGAGGTTAAAAAACCTTCACACGTTTAAATTTACTTACTGAATTAAAGGCACATGATACAGTCGATATAGCTGTCGTAATAACTCACGTTTTTAGCAAAACATAAATGCACTAAAGTAACCGGAATGTGTCAAGATTAAGGGCAGACGATATTATATACCATTTACAGAAGGAGTCTCCAGTGTCAGCGCTGTGTAACTGTAAGTTTCCCCACATCTTCAGGACAGAGGAGTTTACACTTCTTTACTGATTCGTGTTAACAGAAAGACGACGAGCTTGAAGAGAGAGAATAAAGAGTGAGGGAACGAGTGTTTAAAGCTGCTGTAACGGAAGTGACAACAGGAATTAACGCTGTACAGTAAGTTATTAATGATCGTTTCAGGCTGCTCATGACTGCCCCCTATCTGCTCATTTTAAAGCTGACCTTCAAGTGAACTGAGTAGCAGTTTATTACCCACAAGCCCATGAGTGAGAAGAGCAAAGCAGATGAAGATCTTCAGATAAAGTTTGTGTACAAGTGTCTTTAATATATATATATATATTTAAACAGTGTCAATGATAGATTCTTTAAAATAACCTAAACTCTAACTGATTAACTGAGAAAGGTAGACAGTGTTCTTCACCCCATTTTAAACAGGCATGGTTTACCTTTTCGTTCTTTAAAAGCCACATAAGACAACTTTTAAAGACATCGTGGACAGACTGGACATATTTTCATGAGTTTTATGTTTTGACTTTCGTCCTCACTGCTTCGTTAAATCATCACATCATACGTCCTGGGTAAATATTGGAACACGTTGAGCACAAACATTTAAATCAGCTGGAAAGGTGACGTGTCTCGAGCGCTGGGTGGCGATATAAAGCTGAAGGTTTATGCGTCCAGAACTTTTCTCTGCACTGATTAGAGGGACACGGACACAGACACGGACACGGACACAGACACGGACACAGACACAGACACGGGCACGGATACAGACACAGACACAGCAGGCTGGATGGATAGAGGAGAAATAATCTGCACTTTTAATCTGAGGGGAAAACTGATGCTCCTGAAAGTGGAGAAATCATGTGTAGAAAAAGAACCAGAACCAACTTATAACAATTACTGTCGCATAATAACAACAACAACAACAACAACAACAACAATAATAATAATAATAATAATAATAATAGTAAATAATAATAATAATAGCAATAGTATAATAATAAT
>CM022772.1:481682-489182 GCA_012411365.1 Ameiurus melas | reverse complement strand
TCCTTACACAAGCTCAACCCTTTCAGCGTGGAGAGCCTGCTCGCTGCCTCGAGTCCCAAACGGAAACCCGCGCCATTTTCTTCCGATTTTCCTCAAACACCTGTCGTCGGGAAAGGTCACTTCCTGTTGTACCCCATCACGCAGCCGCTGGGTTTTATTGTTCCGCAGAAAAACACTGACTCCACACACACGCTGCCTGCAGACAGCACACACTGCACCGAGGCCAAAAGACCAAAAAGTGACCGGCTTTCACCGGGAGCACAGCACACACACGCCACCCAGCGCGCGCACGGGGAAAAGTCGGACGCGGATATCAAGAGTGAAGGAGTGAAAGAGTGAGACGCACTCTGAGCACGCGCGCATTTTCAACTGGGATCATTTTTATAACCGACCAGACATTTTAAAATAAAATCCTCCACACGGATATCCTTCATTCATTCAGATGGATTATTATTATTATTATTATTATTATTATTATTATTATTATTATTATTATTATTATGGTTTTGTTATTAGCATTGGATAAAAGTTTAGCTACAGGCCCTTTCCAGAACAACATGGGATCCTCAGAAATGATAAATTATCAAATATATTTATATATGTAACATTTTTCATAAATAATAAAAAACAAATTCTGAAAAGGAAAATTTTTTAGTTTTTGCGCACAATCTCTCTCTCTCCCTCTGTCTCTCTCTCTCCCTCTGTCTCTCTCTCTCTCTCTCTCCCTATCCCTCCCTCTCTCTCTCTCCTGCTGTGTGACTTTCTTTTTATTCCTTTTCTTTTTTGTTTACCGATTCAGAAGTATTGCAGGCCCGTGTTTATTGCTTTAATAACAAATTCACTCATTCAAAACCTGCCGTCGATTCGAGGAGGGTCTCGAGCCGCGGGCAGAGAGAGAGAGAGAGAGAGAGAGAGAGAGAGAGAGAGAGAGCAGAGAGAGAGAGAGAGAGAGAGGGGAGGGGGGGGGGGGTTGAGTCGGTCAACTCCTGCCGAGTTTTGATATGAAAGTAATTATTTTCCTGATGGAGGCAGGGTGATATATTCAGGGTTTTTTTTTCCTCTCCATCTTTTTAGCCTGAAGCTTTATTACACACACACACACACACACACACACACACACACACACACACACACACACACACCGCTTTCAGTGATATAAAATCACATAAAGTTCCAACAATAATAGAATTAGCATGAAAGCCTGGCGAAATAATAGCCTCTGCATCGTGTGTGTGTGTGTGTGTGTGTGTGTGTATATCTGCGTAGAGGCAACCTATGTCCCCGTAAGGAGAGGAATAACTGGTTTTGTGGAGGAAAACTGTCTAAAAAAACGGGGCATTTATTTTAAAATAATAATTAATGTAATCAATTAAATCCCTTAATTATCAGCGTTAATAATGATGACCGCACAGGGATAGGAAGTCAGATGTGTGTGTGTGTGTGTGTGTGTGTGTGTGTGTGTGTGATTCGTGGGGCGGATTTGTTCCTGTCAGCGCGCGCGCAGGCGGCGATATTAAGATGGATGCTCGGTGATATCCTTCATTGTTCTCTCGCGCGCACTGATGTCTCCAACTTATCGGCCTATTGATCATGTGTCACCGCGTAATGGGACAGTCTCTCCCCCTCTCTCTCTCTCTCTCTCTCTCTCTCTCTCTCTACACACACACACACACACACACACACACAGTCAAATTATGCTTTTGGGAGCCTCTCGTGCACTTTGCAAGACCGAAATTCAGTTTCATAAGGTTGCTATAATGACCTCAGCACCAAACCAACCCCCTCCACCCCTCACACACACACACACACACACACACACACACACACACACACACGTGCCCACATGCCCCCTGGTCATCGCGCCCCTTTGATAAGCAAATAAATTGAAAATAAACGGAGGGTCTCGGGGTGTAGCTCATGAATCCTATACCGCGAGGGCGCTTAAATAATATTTACATAATTTCTCAATTTGGGCTACAGCTATTTGCACTGCACGAGAGAAGGATTATGGGTAAAATAATTAGAGAGAGAGAGAGAGAGAGAGAGAATTGTGGAGGAGGAAGGCACAAAACATTTATGTCCTACACTCTCAGAAAGAAAAAAGCTCAGAGTTCTAACCCTCTGTACATCTCTCTCCTGTACAGGATTTCACCTGGAGCTGTGGGTGAAGTGTAGACACACCTGATCCCCTAATGACGTCACAGGAAACGCTTTACAGCTTCAGTACAGGCACCTTTGCGTTTTATTAGGAGACGTTCTTCTTAGTTTTTGTTTGCTACATCTCTGAATTGATTGCGTAATACCGTAAATGTGTATTTATCTACAAATGTGGATATTGGGACCATCACAAACGCACAAAACTGGAAGGTGATTAGCGTTTCCGGGTACGCGAGCTTTATCCTGCATATTAAAAAGGAACAAAAGGTGTACACATAACAGGACCAACCCAGAGACGTCGTTCAGTCATCTCTACTTGCGTGCAGTTTGCTCTCAGAACGAAAGGAAGAAGAAAAAGTAGCTTTCCTTTCGCTCCTTTAATATGCGTCTTTCATCTGGAAATGTGGATAACGTGACCTTTTAGAAAAGATTTAAGATATACATAATTGCCTTTTCGAGTAGAACTTTTAAAAGGTAAATGCACCGAGCCTTCATGCACCTTTGTAATAAATATTATATATTGAAGATATAAAACGTGTATGCTTGATGATGTCATCTCAGCGACAAACACTTGTACCATTTAGTGCCTCTTTATTCTTAAAGTGTAAAGTCTTTAAAGTGTCAAAGTGTGATTAGATGAACATCAGTAAGTCTACATACAAGCGATAACCAGCACCGTGTGTGATGACTTTTTGGGGGCTCACTGAGCACTATTGTTCCCAACGACCAATCACTGAGCACTATAGTTCCCACGACCAATCACTGAGCACTATAGTTCCCAACGACCAATCACTGAGCACTATTGTTCCCAACGACCAATCACTGAGCACTATTGTTCCCAACGACCAATCACTGAGCACTAGTGTTCCCAACGACCAATCACTGAGCACTATTGTTCCCAACGACCAATCACTGAGCACTATAGTTCCCAACAACCAATCACTGAGCACTATAGTTCCCAACGACCAATCACTGAGCACTATTGTTCCCAACGACCAATCACTGAGCACTATTGTTCCCAACGACCAATCACTGAGCACTATTGTTCCCAACGACCAATCACTGAGCACTAGTGTTCCCAACGACCAATCACTGAGCACTATAGTTCCCAACGACCAATCACTGAGCACTATAGTTCCCAACGACCAATCACTGAGCACTATTGTTCCCAACAACCAATCACTGAGCACTATAGTTCCCAACGACCAATCACTGAGCACTATTGTTCCCAACGACCAATCACTGAGCACTAGTGTTCCCAACGACCAATCACTGAGCACTATAGTTCCCAACGACCAATCACTGAGCACTATAGTTCCCAACGACCAATCACTGAGCACTATTGTTCCTAAAAATGTTTTGTCTTCAAAAAATCTTCCATCTTCATGGTTCTGATATGCAAACGATCCTGACGAAACCATGAATATGCAAATTAGTTTTATGATGTCGTCTGGCAACTCGAGCAGTTATTGGTTCCCAGAACTGTATGTAAACGTTTGTTTTTGGTTCCTGAAACATTCTGGGAGCAGATTTTCGCGTTCGGTTTTCCAGGAAAGTTTTGTCATAAACACAACGTTGATGTACGTGTCAGAGCAGGATCCCTTACGAAGATAAGAGTGGGAGCAAGTGTCCTGAACATTCAGGGTTAGATACTGCTCCTCGAAAAGAGGAAACGCGCTTCTGCTTCCTGCCGGCCGAGACGCGCGACAAATTCAATTCGATGCAGGGAGAAAATCAGAATTTTTTTACTCACGAGCATCGTTAAAAGAGAAATGTGGAAGGGGTGCAAATTGTTTTTTTATGTGCCATTATCCCTCCAGGCGTCGCTCATTTCTCTCGCTAATTACGAAGCAGGCAGACAAGGCGGCTGTCTGATTTTCAATTTAACCGATCGCCGTCCATTCGTATCTCGGCGAGATACTGAAAATATATGAGACGGCCACGCTGGGAGAAAAAAGCTGGAAGGCTTGTCGACGCTGGCTAATGGGGGAAGACTCTGTGTGTGTGTGTGTGTGTGTGTGTGTGTGTGTGCCAATAAGTGTGGATCAGGCAGCTAATTTACCACCCCCTGTAGTCCTCTCTTCTGCCCCGTCCACGTGTAATTTCCCTCTTTCTCCTGGGAGGGATTGCACCCTCAAGGGAAGACGCGTAAAGACAAAACGTAGGCCTATCTTATTATTATCTTTTTTTTTTAACACTCACAACGCTAAAGCACCATGCTCGCTAATTTACAAACGAGGATATCAGGCCTAATTAACAGCAATTGAGCTCCCCAGCACGTGTTATTTTTTATTTAATGGAAACAAATGTCTGCAATTAATTAACCGGCGTGATTTCGAGATCCTTATTTGCATCCTGAATGCTCTCTCTCTCTCTCTCTCTCTCTCTCTCACACACACACACAAACACACACACACACACAGAATTCAAATCTTTATGTTGTGTGTTTTGTGACACTTTGACGTGATCGTCGTTCAAAATAAAACACACCTGATGAATGCACTAAAAATGCAACACTGAAAATATTTATATTTATATTTATACATTTTGTTGTCTGAAAGTCGGAGTGCATCTTTTCTCTGGGAATCCCGGATGCTTCAACTTTGAATTTAGATCAAAATCTGTATTTCACTGAGGTTTCAATGAGCACAGTAAGGAACGTACTAAACGCAGAAGGTTTCCATGCCAGAAATCCAAGACGTTCACCACTACTGACCCAAAAGCACAAGAAAAGTCTCTAAATCATATCAAAAATCCACAGAAGTTTTAGTATTCTGTTCTGTGGAACCTTTTAGTTCAATGGATCAGCCGTATGTCTGGAGGAAGAAGAATGAAGAAAGAGCACTCTGTCCACAGTCGAGCATGGTGGTGGCTCGGTGATGCTCTGCGGCTGCTTTACATCCTCCGGCTACAGAAACCTGCAGCGTGTGGAAGGAAAGATGGATTCATTGAAGTATCAGGAAATCCTTGGAGAAAACATCACGCCGTCTGTCAGGAAGCTGAAGCTCGGGTGTCATCTGACCTTCCAACAGGACACTGATCCCGAGCGTACCTCAAATCCCACCAAGGCTTGGTTACAGAAGAAGTCGTGGAAGATTCTACAGGGCCATCACAGTCACATGACCTGAACCCTGTAGAAAATCTCTGGTGGGATTTGAAGAAGACGGTTGCAGCGCGCAAACCCGAGAACATGACTGAACTGGAGGCCGTTGCTCATGAATCCCATGAAGAGATGCAGAAGATCTGCATCTCGGTTGCAGCAGGTCATAAAACTGAAAAAAGGAGCTCTACTAAGTACTAAAGACGCTCGTCATGAAGGGGGTGAATAATTTCGAGACAGGAGAAGTCATTATAAGTTGCATTTTCAGTTGAATTTGGGGAACTGAACTATTGTGTCGAACTATTTCAATCGCTTTTGTCTGATATGTGTATATATATATATACACACTGTATATGTGTGTGTGTGTGTGTGTGTGTATCTGCATCTGTAGACCATATTATCTTAGTCAGAGATATATTTCTGGTTTTCTGTCTCTTTCTAACTTTAATAAAGGCATGACTGTCAGATCTCTGCACACAGACACGTAGTGAACAGATGTTTCAGACAAAGTGTCTTTAAAAAATAGTTGAAAGGATTAAAAAACACAACCCTTTTTTGAGTCTCATAATTCAATTCTTTCTGACACACACACACACACACACACACTCACGTATCTATTCAACATTTCCATTTTTTTTTTTGTAATTCAATATACGAGACACAAAAGCAAAGCTTTCCTCTTTGTTTGTGGAGAATTAATGGAAAAGCCGTAACTGTTAAATTGTAAAATTAGGAATTAGGAGTGTTTGAATATGAATATTTGAATACAGCAAACATTTATTAAAGCTTAGAGGGGGAAAAAAAAAAGAATATATTGAAATGTTCAGCGACTATGGCCTGTGTTTGTTTCAGATTGGTTCCGTGTGTCTTGGCGCGATAAAAGATTATCCCAAATTCTATTACAAGTGTGTAAGGCTCTTATTTGTGCACCGTGAACCGTCCATGTTAAAACCAACACCGGCCACATAATAGAAAAGCAATAACAGGAAGAGAAAAAAGAAGAAGCTCTCTGTAAAGAGACAGACGTTGAAATGAAATCACACTTATCTCCTTTTAGTGGATGATCTGTCTCACACCCACGATTTCGAACCTTTTGACTTCATTCTTCTATTATCACCTGATAATGGATTTCATTAGGAGCGTTCAGAGAATTACTCACAGAAAGATGACCACACAGAAATCTGTCTTTACCAGCGAGACACAGCCTCCCGGTGGATAATATCATACGTTTTAGCCATAATAATACGCTGACTATTCAAACGTTACATTACAGACTCCTCAATAACGCTGGAATCAAACTCGCCGTCGTGTGAAAGCTGGTCATCGTTTACGCTGGTGGGTTTTTCTGAGCCGCTGATGGACGTCGCAGACGCGGAGGCCATGGAGAGAGGTGGCAGATTGGCACTCTGAGGGTCTTTACCACGGGCCAGGAGGAAGCGCCGGGGCAGGACAGGCCGAGCGCGCCAGCCCGTGATGACCATGGCCTCGTTCCCACCTCCAGGACGCTGCGCTGCTGAGAACGTAGACAGGAAAGAGGAAGAAGAGGAAATGAGAATGTCCACACACACACACACACACACACACACACACACACACACACACACACAAAAACATAGTATGACGTATTAGTGAAAGCTGTAATACATCAGAGTGTTACACAGACAGTGTGCAGAAAGATAAAGTGAGAGAAACACATTTAGGAACATTTAATCACAGAGAGTCGTGTGACTCACAGCATTGCTCATATGCTTTTAAAATCAAATAGATATCATTTATAAATACTAAAAACAACAACAACAGCATCACCACACACTACTACCAATACTACTACTAACACTACTACCACTACTACTACCACTTCATACCACTACACTACTACTACTCACTAACAATACTACTAATACAACAACCACTCATCACTACTACTACCACTCTCACTAACACACATCAATACCACACTCTCATTCACTACACTTCATAACCACTACCACTACTACTACTAACATCACTACCACAACAACCACTACTACTCAATACTACTACTACTACCACTACTACTACAACAACTACTACTACTTCACTACTACTACTACTTACCAACCATTACTACTACTACTACTCACTACTACAACAAACTACTCACTACTACTACTACTACTAATACTACTACTACTACTACTTCTACTACTACTACTACTACTACTACCACAAATAACCACAGTATAAATGCAACTGAACGAATA
>CM022772.1:463662-481182 GCA_012411365.1 Ameiurus melas | reverse complement strand
CATCAGTATACTTCATTCAATTACATGTGCAAAGTGTAAGAAAGTGAGAGAAGTGTGAAAAGTAAAGAAGTGTAAGAAATGTGAAAGAGATTAAAGGAAGAGAATGTAAAGAAAGATTAGGAAAAGAAGTAAAGAAGTGAGAGAGAAGTGTAAAGAAGTAAAGAGAAGTGAGAAGAAAGGAAGAGAAGTGTAAAGAAAGTAGTAAAGAAAGTAGTGAAAGTGTAAAGTGTAAAGAGTGAGAGAAGTGTGAGGGAGTGAGGGAGAGTGTGAGAGAGTAAGGGAGAGAGTGAGAGAGAGGGAGAGTGTGAGAGTGAGGGAGAGTGTGAGAGAGTGAGGGAGAGAGTGAGAGTGAGGAGAGTGTGAGAGAGTGAGGGAGAGTGTGAGAGAGTAGAGAGGAGAGAGTGAGGGAGATAAGAAAATAAAGAAAAAAGAGAGAAGTAAAAAATAAAAGAATAAAAAAAAAAAAAAAAGTAAAAGGAATAAAAAAAAAAAAAAAAAAAAGAGAGTGAGGAGAGAGAGTGTGAGAGTGTGGGGGGAGAGAGTGAGGGAGAGGGAGAGTGTGAGTGAGGAGAAGAGGAGTGTGAGAGAGTGAGGAGAGTGTGAGAGAGTGAGGAAGAGAGTGAGGGAGAGTGTGAGAGAGTGAGGGAGAGAGAGAGAGTGAGAGAGTGAGGGATAGTGAGAGAGTGAGGGAGAGTGTGAGAGGAGAGTGAGGGAGGAGAGTGTGAGAGTGAAGTGGGGAGAGTGAGAGAGTGAGGAGAGAGAGGGAGAGGGAGAGAGGGGAGGGAAGAGAGAGTGAGGGAGAGGTAAAGTAGGGAAGTTAAAGTAGGAGAGTGTAGAGAGTAGGGAGAGAGTGAAAAAGTGAGAGAGTGAGGGAGAGTGTGAGAGTGAGGGAGAGTGTGAGAAGTTAGGAGGAGAGTGTAGAGAGTTAGGGAGAGTTGAGAGAGTGAGGGAGTGTGAGAGAGTGAGGGAGAGAGTGAGGAGAGTGGGGAGAGTGAGGAGAGTGGGAGAGAGTGAGGAGAGTGAGAGAGAGTAGGGAGGAAGTGTGAGAGTAGAGAGGAGAGAGTGGAGAGTGTGAGGGAGAGTGAGAGAGTGAGGGAGAGTGAGAGAGTGAGGGAGAGTGTGAGAGTAGGGGAGAGTGAGAGAGTGGGGGAGAGTGTGAGAGTGAGGAGAGAGTGGAGAGTGAGGGAGATGTAGAGAGTGAGGGAGAGAGTGAGAGTGAGGGGAGTGTGAGAGAGTGAGGGAGAGGAGAGAGTGAGAGGGAAGTGTGTAAGGGAGTGAGGAGAGGTGAGAGTAGAGAGGGAGAGTGTGAGAGAGTGTGAGAGAGTGAGGAGAGTGAGAGAGAGTGAGGAGAGTGTGAGAAGTGTGAGAGAGTGAGGGGAGTGTGAGAGGGTGTGAGAGTGTGAGAGTGTGAGAGAGTGAGGGAGAGAGAGAGAGGGAGTGTGAGGAGAGTGTGAGAGAGTGAGCGAGAGTGTGAGAGTGTGAGAGAGTGAGAGTGAGGAGAGTGTGAGAGGGGGAGTGGTTGGAGAGTAGAGGTGAGAGTGTGAAGAGAGTGTAGGAGACAGAAAAGAGACAGAGAGAAAGAGAGAGTGTAGAGAGTGTGAGAAAGTGAGAGAGTGTGAGAGAGTGAGGAGGAGTGAGAGTGAGAGAGTGTGAGGAGTGTAGAGAGTGAGGAGAGATGAGAGAGTGAGAGAAGTGTGAGAGGAGTGTGAGAGAGTGAGGAGAGTGTGAGAGGGAGTGAGAGAGTGTGAAAAGTGTGAGAGAGTGAGGGAGAGGGAGAAGGGAGAGTGTAGAGTAGAGTGTGTGAGAGTGAGCGGAAGTGTGAGAGTGTGAGAGAGGTGAGAGAGTGAGGGAGAGTGTGAGAGGGGTGTGAGTGGTGAGGGAGAGTGTGAGAGAGTGTGAGGAGAGGAGACAGAGAGAGAGAGAGAGAGAGAGAGTGTGAGTGTGAGAGAGTGTGAGGGAGAGTGTGAGAAGGTGTGAGAGGAGTAGAGAGTGTGAGAGTGTGAGAGTGAGGGAGAGTGAGAGAGTGTACGGAGAGTGTGAAGAGTGAGAGGAGTGTGAGAGAGTGTGAGAGAGTGAGGAGGGAGTGTGAGAGTGAGGGAGTGTGAGAGAGTGTGAGAGAGTTAGGGAGAGTGTGAAGAGTGAGGGAGAGTGTGAGAGAGGTGAGAGTGAGAGAAGTGTGAGGGGGTGTGAGAGTGAGAGAGTAGAGAGAGATTAGGGAGAAGTGTGAGAGAGTGTGAGAGAGTGAGGGGAGAGTGTGAGAGGGTGTGAAGAGTGTGAGAGAGTGAGAGAGAGTTAGAGAGAGTGTGAGAGAGTGAGGGAGAGTGTGAAAGTGTGGAGAGAGTTAGGGAGAGTGAGAAGTGAGGAGAGTGTGAAAGTAAGGAAGAGAGTGGGAGAGTGAGGGAGAAAGTGGGAGAGTGAGGAGAGTGTGAAGAGTGAGGGAGAGAGTGAGAAGTTAAGGAGAGTGTGAGAGAGTGAGGGAGAGTGTGAGAGAGTGAGGAGAGTGTGAAAGTGTGAGAGAGTTAAGGGAGAGTGTGAGAGAGTGAGGAGAAGTGTGAGAGTTAGGGAGAGAGTAGAGGTGAGGGAGAGTGTGAGAGAGTGAGGGAGAGAGTGGGAGAGTGAGAGAGAGATGGGAGAGTGAGGGGAGAGTGTGAGAGAGTGAGGGAGAGAGTGAGAGAGTGAGGGAGAGTGTAGAGAGTGAGGGAGAGAGTGAGAGAGTGAGGAGAGTGTAGAGAGTGAGGGAGAGTGTGAGAGTGAGGGAGAGTGAGAGGAGTGGGGAGAGTGAGAGAGTGAGGGAGAGTGAGAGAGTAGAGAGTGAGGGAGAGTGTGAGAGAGTGAGGAGGAGAGTGAGAGAGTGAGGGAGAATGTGTGAGAGTGTGAGAGAGTGAGGGAGAGTGTGAGAGGGTGTGAGAGAGTGAGAGAGAGTGAGAGAGAGTTAGGGAGAGTGTGAGAGAGTGAGGGAGAGTGTGAGAGAGTGAGGGAGAGAGTGAGAGAGTGAGGGAGAGTGAGAGAGTGAGGGAGAGAGTGAGAGAGTGAGGGAGAGAGTGAGAGAGTGAGGAGAGAGTGAGAGAGAGATTAGGGAGAGGTGTGAGAGAGTGAGGGAGAGTGTGAGAGAGTTAGGGAGAGTGTGAGAGAGTGTGAGAGAGTTAGGGAGAGTGTGAGAGAGTTAGGGGAGAGTAGAGAGAGTGAGGGAGAGTGAGAGTGAGGGAGAGAGGGAGAGTGTAAGAGAGTGAGTGAGAGAGTGAGTGAGAGTGTGAAGAGTGTGAGAGAGTGAGGGAGAGTTGAGTAAGTTAGAGGAGGGAGAGTGTGAGAGAGTGAGGGAGAGAGTGAGAGAGTGAGGGAGAGTGTGAGAGAGTGAGGGAGAGTGTGAGAGAGTGAGGGAGAGTGTGAGAGAGTGAGGGAGAGTGTGAGAGAGTGAGGGAGAGAGTGAGAGAGTGGGGAGAGTGTGAGAGAGTGAGGGAGAGTGAGGGAGAGTGTGAGAGAGTGAGGAGAGTAGAAGGGTGTGAAGTAGAGATTAGGAGGTGTGAGAGAGTTAGGGAGAGGATGTGAGAGAGTTAAGGGAGAGAGTGAGAGAGTGAGGCAGAGTGTGAGAGAGTGAGGGAGAGTGAGGGAGAGAGTGTGAAGAGTGAGTGAGAGAGTGAGTGAGAGTGTGAGAGAGTGTGAGAGAGTGAGGGAGAGTGAGAGAGTGAAGGAGGTAGGGAGAGGTGAGAGAGAGTGGAGAGAGTGAGAGAGTTAGGGAGATGAGAGAGTGAGGGGAGGTGTGAGAGAGTGAGGAGAGAGTGAGAGTGAGGGAGAGTGTGAGAGAGTGAGGGGAGAGAGTGAGAAGAGAGTGAAAGTGAGGGAGAGTGTGAGAGAGTGAGGGAGAGTGTAGAGAGTGAGGGAGAGAGTGAGAGAGTGAGGGAGAGTGTGAGAGAGTGAGGGAGTGTGTGAGAGAGTGGGAGTGAGGGGGTGTGAGAGAGTGAGGGAGAGTGTGAGAGAGTGAGGGGAGAGTGAAGAGTGAGGGAGAGTGTGAGAGAGTGAGGAGGGTGTGAGAGAGTGAGGGAGAGAGTGAGAGTGAGGGAGAGTGTGAGAGAGTGAGGGAGAGTGTGAGAGAGTGAGGGAGAGTGTGAGAGAGTGAGGGAGAGTGTGAGAGAGTGAGGGAGAGTGTGAGAGAGTGAGGAGAGAGTGAGAGAGTGAGGGAGAGTGTGAGAGAGTGAGGGAGAGTGTGAGAGAGTGAGGGAGAGAGTGAGAGAGTGAGGGAGAGTGTGAGAGAGTGAGGGAGAGTGTGAGAGAGTGAGGGAGAGGTAGAGAGTGAGGGAGAGTGTGAGAGAGTGAGGGAGAGTGTGAGAGAGTGAGGGAGAGTGTGAGAGAGTGAGGGAGTGAGGGAGGAATAAGTCAAAGGTAAAAAAGAGATCACAAGATAAAATGAAATAAGATTTCACACTTTACAATCATACAGTAAAACCATCTCCTAAAGTCCGCGGTCAGGAAGTGACGACGCCGCCGCCGCAGTGCTTCTTACCTTTAAATGAGTTTTCACACGTATTAGCTTCAGATCAATCCACGTTGAGTACAGACACGTTCACGTGTTCAGTCTAGAACCCTGACTCCTCACTTCACTGCTCTGAGCTAAATATACAGCACTCGGCACAGTTAGCTAGCTAGCTCGTTGCTAACATGTTTTTTTAAATCCTGCTCCCAAGGGAAACTCAATCAGAATGCACACTTTCGATTATAAGCCCCGCCCCTAACCTTAAAAGAGTTGAGAATCAGAGCTAATCGGCGCTAAATGAACGTGCGTCAAGTGACAAAAGCAGCGACGTGTTCATGTCACAGTTAAAAGCGTGTGCGAGTTTTCTGTAAAGTTCTGACGATTTCGCGCCTCTCTGAAATCCGACCCTTTTACACTTTCAGGCTGCGTTTCGTCAAATCCTCCCGCGCACTGATCTCCCGCGACCTGTCTGGTACAAGACGCTTAAAACGACCGACAAACTACAAACTACCGTGCGATGGAAAATGTTTTTTTATTAAGGATCAGGAAAGTCGAAACCCATCCTCCTCCACGGCCTCCTCCTTCCAGATGTTCCTGGGAGCAGGGCAAAACTTTCAAACACTCGGGATGAACCAATTTTAGCTGCATAATTCTCACTAAACGTGTAAATGAAGTGAAAGATAACATCATTGTTCGGTTTTCTCTCCTGGAGATCCAGAACTTTTCGCCAACTCGAGCAGAACTTACTTAATTACACACCGAACGAACGCGGACGTTCTTTTTTTTTTTTTTTAAATAAATATCACTTTTTACTCCAAAAATAAATATTAAACCTGAAATTAAAAAATCAAACTGAAACACAGTGTGTGTAAATCATCATACTGCAGTGTTCTTACTGCTCATCATTTTCCTACGGAGACTTCTGCGTAGGAATAACAAAATGACCTGAAAATGTCAAATATAGATATATCTATCTTCCAATGGGATTTGAAACACATTAAAAACATAGCATAGGTATGACGTATAGGACTGTCATGTGATTTAATAAACAAATAAACAAACAAGCAAATAAATACATAAATCATAGTTGGAGTCAAAGTATTTATATATTATAAGAGACCTATTCATATATACAGTCAATGATATTAAACAGGAATATTCAGTTATGTAATATCTGTAAAAATAAAATACAATTTAAATAACACCTGTAAAATGAAAAGGTTCTAATTCTTGTTTATTGTTATTTATTATTTTTTAAAAAGAAGAAGAAAAGAATTGTAGTATTCACACTGTTTTGCTTTTTCATTCAAAAAAAATCTTCTATCCTCTATTTCTGAATTTGATTTATTTCTAATATTCCATGTAAAGCATTCTGACTCAGATATGATGATGATTATCAAATGAGATTCTACTATATAACTCTATAGGACGTGTTTATAAAGGATGTGATACACAGCATTAGATCCGGGTGCTTTTTCGGGTGAAGCACAAACACTTCAGATGATTTTTTTTTCGAGCGATTCGCGTGTTTAAGCACTTACAGGTTTGTTTTTTTTTTGATATGTTGAAATCGCTCTTCTTTCATGTCACATCTGCTTTTTGAATCCAGTTTGATAAGCTTTGTCAGTTTTTTCATCTTCTGTAATTACCGTGAGTACTCTTATCCCTAAAGACAAAAAGCACACACACACACTCTCACACACACACACACTCTCTCTCACACACACACACACGAATGGCGCTCTTGTAACGAATGTCATTATGTCTATCAGTAAATCAGTTAATCCTTGCTTTCATTTTCTCGCTCTTTTCTGTGGCGTATCTGAGAATAAATCCCAGAAGCTTTCTTTTTGAAATTTTTGAAAAAAATCATCGACTCAGAGAGCAGCGTTAACTTCCAGCGACAGTTTAATGAGCTCATCGTACTCTTAACGTACAGCTTCCTGGTGTTCCTCCTGCGTTCTCAACACCTTCAGTCAGTCCTGCTGAAGAGCGTCAGTAACGACAGGACGGCTACGTCGACTCCATTAACCGCTCTGTACACTGAAACACTGAAACACTGAAACACTGAAACGCAGCTCCTGACGCGTCGGAGTAGCCGCTGGACCGTGGAGAGATGGAGAACAGTCCAGGCTGGTGGTGTAGGTAGGTATTTTATTTATATTATATTATATTATATTATATTATATTATATTATATTATATTATATTATATTATATTATATTATATTATATTATCAATATTACATTCTTAAAGCGGCATATGAAAGTGTTTTTTTCCCTGAGAGTCATGATTCTGGATGCTGATGTATTGACTTCTGAAGCAGGGAACGCTTGACTGATTTTCACAACAGCCAATGGCGTTCAAGATAGGCCAAGCCACACCCACTCTGGAGCTACCATACTATAACGACTATGCTCGTACAAAGCAAGAAGCATCCACTGAACCACACAGACGTTAAATAGAGGAGCTAATTAAGAGCAACGAGAAACAGGTGTGAGTGATCAGTGAGACATGTGACGTGGTCATGTGATGTGCTGGGGCTGATGGGCATTGTAGTTCTTGTCAGCCATTTTGTGGCCCAAACCCAGCAATGATTGCTTTAAATTATAATCACAAGATCGTTTTAAAAAAATGTTTCTAACCCTAACCCTACGGACAGATCTAAAGCGGACAGATCTTTTGATTTAACTGAAGAGACATACAGTACGGGTTTATTTAAAAGGACAATAACTTCAATATGTTTGAAATATAGCCGCTTCCGTGCAGTACATAATGAAAGGGTTCGATATTTTACACCTAAATATAACGCTTTGACGCTTCTAAAGAACGCCTGAAGCCCGAATCCGCAACAGAAACTCGCTGTCCATAATGGAACCGCTATTAACCTGAGATCATAACAATCCTGTGAGCGAAAATGTGAAGTTTTGTGTGTGATATAGCGCTCTTGCAGCGCTTTCATTCCAAAAACGCCGCCCCCGGTCGCCCTCCGTTTCACACCTCCGTGGGATGATCCCTGCTGCCCTCGCATTTGCCCGTGTTATTTGCTTGCTTTAACACCCACTCTAGTCACCTAAGAGAAAAATCGTCGGATTAAAAAAAGCATATTGTATCATGATTTTAGCTTTTATGCCGCATTTTGGTTACGAGAGGATGCTAATGGGCTCTCCATTTACTGCTTAAAAAGGTATTTGCCATTCAGAGACCTGAAGTACACATCACATAACTTTGCATGCATTATATTAATATTTAAGTGGGTGAGAAAATGCATTTGAAAAAGAACATTTGAATATGTTTTAGTTTGAGGAGTTCAGATAAAGACAAGCTCCGACGGCAGAAGAATTCATCGTACCGCACGCAAACCGACTCTCTCCGACGAGCGCGTTTATTCATCTGCACTGCACGTGAAAGCTACTTTTAATGGAGACCGATTATTGTTTTCTGAAACACAAACTACAGTAACGTCAAAAAAAATTAACGCCACAACATGCAAAAACATGATTTTCAGTCAGCGAGACACTATCGCTAAACTTCCACCTCAACTACCTCTCAAAACACACTTTTCTTCTTCTGAAAGTGTTTATAGAGTGAGCACGGGGCAGCGGGACTCCTGCCCCACTAGGCCTCTATTTATTGGTGCTTGTTTGTTGCAGTTCCCATGTTTGACCACTAGCTCGGATCGGCTTGCTCCCGGTTAGCCAGTATCAGAAGTTTTGTAGCTAGGTAAAACTGAATAGTGTCAGTTCGATGGCTCTAATTCAAGGTTTGGAGATCAGAATCTTATATCCGAGTCTCAAATGCAATTTCACTACAAAGTTAAACTGGTTCAAAGTCTTTCGCTGACTACTGAGACCGTGCGATTTTTGTGGGCGGGGATACGAACTCTCCGGTGCTTTTCAGCTCAAGCAAGCACAAGAACGTCATCTAAACTTCCAGTGATGTTTCCATTCTGGGAATTTCGAGCTGATGGAACGTGGGTTCGTCTCGTATCTGAGACGGAGGCTTCATTACATTTACGTTTGGAGCACCTGTTCCTGTCAAACCCTTTCCACACGTCTCAGCGTGTACGATAGGGTGTCAGACGTCTCCGCTCTGCCTGTGAACCGCTAGGCTCTTTAACCACCAAAATAAAAACGCCAGTAACGCTGATGTCCACAAGGCGATTCATAAATGACAACGATTAGGCAGAGTTTCGAGTTTTTCACTGATCCCGCTGTCAGAGCCGCCTGCCTGAAGCCCAGGGATAAGCTGCATAGCTGTTAGCGAAGAGTCATTTTACTAACGTTCATGCTAAATGCTAATCACTACGCATAAGGACCGTCCTCAGAGCGCGATGACTTGATGGATTTAGACTTTTAATCTTGTTTAAGAGCGATTAAATGACAAAAAGTCTTCAGTTAAATGCCCTTAGGTATTATTCTCAAAAACAAACAAACCCCAAAACATAAAAAAATGAATAAAGATGCATAAAAATAGCATTCTAACTTTTAACATTTAAAAAAAAATAAATAATAAATATATATATATATATATATATTAATGATTATAATAGAGCACCCTTGCTGCTATTCCCATTTCCCATCTATATCACTATTTTTGTCTGTCTTTTGTTTCTCTCTCTCTCTCTCTCTCTCTCTCTCTCTAAAAATAAATAAATAAATGAATGCAATTACAATATCGAATGCAATTATAATATGCTATATAAAAATGTCTTGTATGATTGCTATAATAGGTAATATAATATTATACTCTATATTCGATGTGTAATAGTTAAAATAGACTTATATGCTACTTTGACTGTTTCAATTTTTCTAAAACAACAACAACAACAAGAAGAAGAAGAAACGCAGGTGAATGGAAACTCGACTTATTTTTTACTCATTACACGGCGAGTGAAAAGGAGCACAATAACAATCTATTTCACAGCCTCTAATTCTTCTAATTCATGCTGTAAGGGAGGTCCAGAGGGCCTGGTGTGTGTGTGTGTGTGTGTGTTCAAGCTCGGTTGGTAAAACACAGTAGCAGGTGAGGTGGGCCGGTGCCAGGAGGTGACCCCCCCCCCGTGCTGCCTGATATCCACCAGTGCACTGCAAACGGCCGGACGGTGTTTTATTGCAGCACAGGGCCGGCCTGCTGCTAAATCACCGGCTATGGAGCGATGACGGGAAGAATGACTGTTTTCATAACCTCGCCTGGCTGTCAGTGATACGGACACGCACGCCCGACATGTGGAGCAACGCTCTCCACGCTTTCTTTTTCACTCAGCACATGCAGCCGAGAAGAACATGGCGAGGAGAGGAGGACAAGAAGAATACTCAACATTAAAGAATAGATTAGCTAATCAATGCGGATGCTAAATAACACGTAACGGTGGATATCACCAGGTTGTATACTGTAAACTATATGGCCAAAAGTATGTGCTGGGATGAACTGGAACTGGAGACTCCTCACGTCAACATCAGCGCCTGACCTCGACCTCACTAACACTCTTGTAGCTGAATGAACACAAATCCCCACGGCCACGCCCCAAAATCTAGTGGAAAGCCTTCCCCGAAGAGTGGAGGAGGTTATAAATGTTCAACAAACACATACGGGTGTGATGGTCAGAGGTGCACATACTTTTGGCTATATAAGTGAACAATTTGGGATCACAGCATCTGAAAAATGCACCAGATGTGAAAAATAAACATCTGGAAATAAATGAATCGTTTGTAAGGATCAGACGTGAGAAATGAAGGAATCATGTGGAAGAGTCACGTGAACATAAATGAATCATGTTTAAAAAACATCGTGTGAATCGTGTGTAAGAATCACTTCCTGAATCATATAAAAATTACAGAAGAAATGAAATGGATTGTTTAAGAATGAAATGAATAATATAAAAAATGAACATGAACGAATCGTGTGTCGAATACAATTACAATTCTGAAAAAAAACTGACGTGTAAAAACAAAGTAATAATGTTTAATAAACCTCTCGCGGAAAAAAAACTGAAACGAAAGAAATATAGACCACGTGCATTACATGTAAAACGTGCATGAAACATAACGTGAAGTGTAAATCCCACGTCTAGTTCACGTGAGTTTGAATACGTGAACTTCATCGTCCTTGTCATCAGTGGCTCTCAGGTTCCCATCGTGGAGGAGTGTGTGTGTGTGTGTGTGTGAAGGTGTTGAGATGGGAAAAAGACAGAAGGGTATTTTGTACACCTCGGGAGTGGATATGATACCCCCGCTCTCCTCGTGGGAACTGGACGGAACACGCCGGCTTTTATTTATTACCGTGAAATGGGTTTAAATCTGTCGCCGAGCCGCTCTTCATCTCAACGTCGCTCCTCGTCTTAAAGGGCAAACTTCCACCTGAGGTCCTGTTTCGCTGGAGGAGCGTGAACCCATTTAGTTTTTCAAAAAAGTGACCCGAGGCACACTTCCGACTGCGATGATTAAAAAGCCTTTATTTCGTTTTTCTGTCTGTTGTAGTAAAGCTGCTTCGATTTGACACTTTTCTCTTCCTCCTGAACAAATCGGATGCCTTTAGTAAAGAATAACACACTGTGAGGCGCACTGTTATCGGAAAATAATCATCAACAGGGTGTGGTGTGATGAAATGGACTTACAGTGTCCCCTAGGGTTAAGGTTAGGATTAGGGTCAGGAGTTAGTGGTTAAGGTTAGGGTTAGGGTTAGGGGATTAGGGTTAGGGTTAAGGTTAGAAGTTAGGGGTTAGGGTTAGGGGATTAGGGTTAGGGTTAAGGTTAGGGTTAGGGGATTAGGGTTAAGATTAGGGTTAGGGTTAGGGGATTAGGGTTAGGGTTAGGGTTAGGGGATTAGGGTTAGGGTTAAGGTTAGAAGTTAGGGGTTAGGGTTAGGGTTAGAAGTTAGGGGTTAAGGTTAGGGGTTAGGGTTTAGGGTTTATTCCTCCATAACAATGACAGTTTTTTATTTATTATGAACGATGTGTTTTATCCGTTTATAGCTATGTTTAATGTTGGAGAACGGCGGTGAAACAAGTTCTCGTTTACGTCATAGCAGCTATAATCCATCGCTCCTCCACCAGCCCTTTTAAAAAAATTGTCATGTTACTTAAAGTTGCAGCTGACACTGGAGACTCCATCCATAAATATTACATAAGCATCTCTTTACAGAAAACTGTACCACATCAAATAATTCTGCTTATGTGGTGAGTAAAGTCCCGCAAGTCTTAAGTCTCTATGAACGCGCTGTTACTAGAGAAACGATAACGTATTAGAATGAGAGCATTAATATAAACCTGCGCTACTACTAACCCTAACCCTTAACCCCAATCCCTAACCCTAAACCCTATTCCTAACCCCTAATCTTAACCCTAACACCTAACCTGAAACCCTAACCCCTAATCTTAACCCTAACCCGAAACCCTAAACCCTATCCCTAACCCCTCATCTTAACCCTAACACCTAACGCAAAACCCAAAACCCTAAACCCTATCCCTAATCCGAAAACCTAACCCCTAATCTTAACCCTAACAAGAAAAAAGGACAGAGACACAGTCCACTACAAACTACATAGTCCACTTTTAAACTATAATAGATGAATAAAGAGAAGGAAGATTTAGATGTGCCAGTGCATAATAAACCTAAATCAAGGACTTTGATTAAGAAACAACGAATTCAAAAACCTAACCCGAAACCCTAAACCTAAACCCTAACCCCTAATCTTAACCCTAACCTGAAACCCTAAACCCTATCCCTCACCCCTAATCTTAACCCTAACCCCTAACGCAAAACCCAAAACCCTAAACCCTATCCCTAACCCTAACCTGAAACCCTAACCTGAAACCCTAACCCCTAACCCTAAAGCTAACCAGTAAATCTTAACCCTAAACCCTAACCCCAATCCAAAACCCTATCCCTAACCCCTAAACTTAACCCTAACCCAAAACCCTAACCCCTAATCTTAACCCTAACCTGAAACCCTAAACCCTATCCCTAACCCCTAATCTTAACCCTAATCCCTAACACAAAACCCTAAACCCTATCCCTAACCCTAACCTGAAACCCTAACCTGAAACCCTAACCCCTAACCCTAAAGCTAACCAGTAAATCATAACCCTAAACCCTAACCCAAATCCAAAACCCTATCCCTAACCCCTAATCTTAACCCTAACCCAAAACCCTAACCCCTAATCTTAACCCTAACCCCTAACTCTAAACCCTATCCCTAACCCGAAACCCTAACCCTAAAGCTAACCAGTAAATCTTAACCCTAAACCCTAACCCCAATCCAAAACCCTATCCCTAACCCCTAATCTTAACCCTAACCCAAAACCCTAACCCCTAATCTTAACCCTAACCCCTAACTCTAAACCCTATCCCTAACCCGAAACCCTAACCCCTAACCCTAAAACTAACCAGTAAATCTTAACCCTAAACCCTAACCCCAATCCAAAACCCTATCCCTAACCCCTAATCTTAACCCTAACCCAAAACCCTAACCCCTAATCTTAACCCTAACCCCTAACACTAAACCCTATCCCTAACCCGAAACCCTAACCCCTAACCCTAAAGCTAACCAGTAAGTCTTAATCCTAAACCCTAACCCCTAATCTGAAACCCTAACCCTAACCCCTAATCTTAACCCTAACTCTAAATCCTAACCCTAACCCTAACCCTGACCCTAACCCCTAACCTTAACCCTAACTCTAAATCCTAACCCTAACCCTAACCCTGACCCTAACCCCTAACCTTAACCCTAACTCTAAACCCTAACCCTAGCTGCTGTTATAGAAAACTAAATAACACTTTCTGACCAATCACGATCCAGGATTCAGCAGTGAAATATATGTTCGTGTATATTATACAGGATATTAGTATTCACTAAAGTTGGTGAATACTACCTGGTGTGTTTTTGGTGTGTTTTTGGTGTGTTTTTGGTGTGTGTGTGTGTGTGTGTGTGTGTGTGTGAGTGTGTGGTACATAACTCCTCAGCAGGAACATAATAAATCATCTCTCTCTCTCTCTCTCTCTCTCTCTCTGCTCCATCACGGATCATAAAGCAGTTCTGACAATTCAGGATTCTCTGCAGAAAAACAGATAAAGAGTAAAACAGAATGTTATTTATTCAGTGTTATGTCAGGACAGGGGTGGAGAACACCTGACTATCGGTACTCCCTTACAATACTTAACTACTGTTTTGGGAGATTTGTAATTTCCTCGAGTATTATTGAAATTGAACTCCTTCATAAGGAAATTTCCACAAGAAAAAAATGATCTACTTTTTATTATTTACATTTTCGTATTGTCCTTCAAAGTACTCTTTATGAACCCCACACCCCATCAGAGTAACTCTGGTGCAGTAACCGATTCAACAAAAGTCACCATCACTGCTGGAAAAAGAAAGTACATTAAGATTGAGAAATGAGCTAGTGACGTTTCGTTATCTAGCTAGTTATTTAGCTAGCTAGTTACGTTTAGTAAATTAGCATCTAAAATAAGCTAGCTAGTTATTTAGCTAGCTAATTGTTTTGTAAATTAGCATCTAAAATAATCTAGCTAGTTATTCAGCTAGCTAGTTACGTTTTGTAAATTAGCATCTAACATTAGCTAGCTAGTCACGTTTTTTGTTGTTGTTGCTACTTTCTCCTTAGTGTTCATTCCAAACAGGCAATTAAACACTAGCTAACATTTCACGTTGGCTGAGTTAGCGGAATATTTTCCTTAGATGTTATAAAGAATGACTTTAGTAGTCTAAGTGCATGAGCACACACACACACACGAGCATCTCATGGCTGTTATTTGAAACCAGCAAACATAAACAGAATGGGATTTTGTCTGATCTATTCAACATCAGTATGAGTATCAGTATCAGTATACCGGGGTATCAATGCGTACCAAACAACACCTCCTCGTCCTCGTCTGGATGAATCCGTAACGCACACAAACGTTGACTTTGTCGTCCTCAGATCTACTCCGTCCTGCTCCACTCTCGCAATTGTGTAACGAACGTTTAATTACAGCTCTAATAATGTGTGTAATTAACAGTCATCAATCTCATTACTGCACACGATCATCTCGGCCGGCTCCATCTGAAACATCAACACACCTTCACACAGAAATCTCACAGATAAGATACCGTAGATACTCTTATCAATCTCCATTATTTTACTGAAGTTAATTGGAAATTTCTTCCTGGAGGGAGGAGTCTGGGGTTATCTTCGCCATTTCTGGACACTATATTGATTTGATGTATAAAACCTTTAAAAACGTTCAACATACAGGTGTCTGCTTTCTTTTTGCTCCCTGGCCGATATAGATTTTCACCAACACACTGGACCAACCCCGGCAACCTCTGAAGGAACTACGTCTCTCTCTCTCTCTCTCTCTCTCTCTCTCTCTCTCTCTCTCCCTCTCTCTCGCTCTCGCTCTCTCCTTCTTCCTCAGCAGAGAGTCCACAATAATGTCACGCTGTCCTTTAAACTAAATTAAAACCACACACGTAAACACACTCGCTCACTCTCGCAGGGCAGACACACACACACACACACACACACACACACACACACACTGTCTCTCTCAGGTGTAATCTCAACCCCAGCGCTCACTTACTCACTGCGTCTTCTCTTCCTATCTCCGTGTGTGTTCACACCTGATCACAGCACGTGACCGACGTGTGATTACTGACGTGCATTCCAACAAGTCACGTTATGCCCTGAACTAAACACGATAAATAAAACCGTGTCTTGTAGGATGAATCACGAATCATTTGTAAAAAAGAAAAAAGAGAACGAGAATGGCGTCCAAATAAAAGATGAAGCTGTAGTGATTTTTTTTTTTAATGTATTTAAAAATAAAAACAACCCGTCTACTGCATGAATTATTACATTTAAAAAATGTTTGATGGATTTTGATGACTTGAATTAGCTCAAGAATTCGGGGTAGTTGGTAAAGTGTTGCCGTACAACAATGTGTTAATGGTGGAGTGTCATATAGTCAACAATAACACAAACTTTTCCATCATGCAGTAAAAGTTCCATCTTCTAGAAAGGAAGTACAGCTGTAAAACATACCGAGATCCGAACGTGATTAGGGTGAAGTATCTTTTTTAATTCTTTCTCTCGAAACATGACGTTTAGAAAATAAACTGCAAAATGTCTGAAACGACACCATTTCTTCTTTACTGCGAATGTGAACAAATGTAAAAATACCATTCGAGAAGTGTCTTTTTATTCATTTCGAATGAGTTTTGCTACGTAGGCCCGTTTCAGTTCAGGAACACGCATGCCACAGTTCCGTTATCGCACGTTGTTGCCACTCGATGACATTTGACCCTTTAACAGAATTCTCAAAATATAAAAACTTGATGAAATGACAATAAAGAAATACATTTTGAGATTCCACTGATGAGGACCGTCACCACGTCATGTGACTGCAGAAACAGAAGCGCAAACAGCACTTCCTGTTCATGTGGCATGGCTTTTTTTAAATTTAGTTTATTGTCATATCAAAGTTAAAGCCCCTTTTCCCCAGTTATATATGAATATATATGTTTATTATCCAAAAAACGAAGATAAATTATTACGGTAATTGTTAAACAGACAATTCTTAAACAGATTTCTACTGTTTATAGAAAGTCTTGACATGGAAGACTAGGATTAAAGAAAGAAAGAATGCGTGTGATGTAATCCCAGCGCTCCGATGATGCGTGTTTATATTTTTATTTATGTTCTTTTTTTTTTCAATGATTATTTTTCGAGATTTGACTCGTCTGAGATTCTTATTGGGTGCAATTTAAAAGTGCAGAAGAAAAAGAAACACACACACACACACACACACAACCCCCTCAAATAATTCAACCCAATTCATGTCAATTAGTTCCACATGGAATGCAAATTAAAAGTGCATAATTAATCCCGGCTCTTCACTGGGAGGGGGAGTAATTAGCCGGGTTTAATTCTGTCGCTCTAATTGCGTTTTTTTTAATTGAAACCTCGTACGTTTGTCACACGTTCCCCGAGAGCGTGAGCTATAGGTACAGTGGAAGAAGGAAAAAAGATAACGTGCTTTACATTAGAGCGCGCAGTAAATGAAAAAGTAATATAAAGATATAATAAGATGTAGCGTGTTATGGTTCAATCAGAAACGAACGCACGTTCGTTATTTTTAAACGTCTAAAACAGATTTACGTTTATAAAAACCGTGTGTGTGTGTCGCGTGTGTTCTCTGCGTCCAGCTGGATTTTCGAGCACGTGGTTAATGAAGCGATCGCTCTTCTTAATGAAGGGATCTAATGCGGAACCCTGAGGAGAACCAGTGATAGGAACTGCAGATCTCAGAACACCTCTGTGTGATCTGTGAGGACAAATCCAGATGCCAAACGTCGCCGCTTTAACTCTCCAAATACCCTTTTTTCCTGCCGGTTTTGACCCCGTGACCTCGTGATGCCACCCAGACTCCAGAGGTCAGGCCTTGATCCCGGGGCCGAGCCGAGCGGGAACGAGGATCTTCATTTCAGGCATTAAACACGCATGCTAAACACCCTAACCATGCTAAACATATTAAACATGCTAAACACCCTAAACATGCTAATCATACTAAACATGCTAAACATGCTAATCATGCTAAACATGCTAAACCTGCTAAACATGCTAAACATGCTAATCATACTAAACATGCTAATCATGCTAACCATTCTAAACACGCGACTCCAGACGGGAATAGTTTTCACGTAGAATAACGTGAGGTGGAGGAGGAGAAAAACACTGATGATCCTGTACGTATCGTGTGAAAGTGAGGAGTCGTAAACACACGAGCTACACGTGAAACAGACGCCGTGACGCGTGTACAGTTCACGTGTGATTCGCCTACGTTTCCACCGCATTCTGTATATTTACACGTGTTTTGAATGAATGAAAAGGTTGTAAAAAGATGTGTAAATGTGTGTGAGCGAAAGCATGAGCTGTGCGCGCGTGTGCGTGTGTGTGTGTGTGTGTGTGTGTGTGTATGTGTGTGTGTTTGATGAGGTCAGGGTGTATGTACACGGTGAGACCTTGTGCTTTGATCATGAGCGGAAGAGGAAGA
>CM022772.1:451162-458662 GCA_012411365.1 Ameiurus melas | reverse complement strand
AACCGACTGATATACCTGACCCTGAACCGACTGATATACCTGACCCTGAACCGACTGATATACCTGACCCTGAACCGACTGATATACCTGACCCTGAACCGACTGATATACCTGACCCTGAACCGACTGATATACCTGAACCGACTGATATACCTGACCCTGAACTGACTGATATACCTGACCCTGAACCGACTGATATACCAGACCCTGAACCGAATGATATACCTGACCCTGAACCGTAAGATATACCTGACCCTGAACCGTAAGATATACCTGACCCTAAACCGACTGATATACCTGACCCTGAACTGACTGATATACCGGACCCTGAACTGACTGATATAACTGACCCTGAACCGACTGATATACCTGACCCTGAACCGACTGATATACCGGACCCTGAACTGACTGATATACCTGACCCTGAACCATAAGATATACCTGACCCTAAACTGACTGATATACCGGACCCTGAACTGACTGATATAACTGACCCTGAACCGACTGATATACCGGACCCTGAACCGACTGATATACCGGACCCTGAACCGACTGATATACCGGACCCTGAACCGACTGATATACCTGACCCTGAACCGACTGATATACCTGACCCTGAACCGACTGATATACCTGACCCTGAACCGACTGATATACCTGACCCTGAACTGACTGATATACCGGACCCTGAACCGACTGATATACGAAAAAAAGATATAAGACTGAAATTAACCCTGAACCTGATATACCTGACCCTGAACCGACTGATATACCTGACCCTGAACCGAGTGATATACCAGACCCTGAACCGAATGATATACCTGACCCTGAACCGAGTGATATACTGGACCAGGAACCGACTGATATACCTGACCCTGAACCGACTGATATACCGGACCCTGAACCGACTGATATACCTGACCCTGAACCGTAAGATATACCTGACCCTGAACCGACTGATATACCTGACCCTGAACCGACTGATATACCGGACCCTGAACCGACTGATATACCTGACCCTGAACCGTAAGATATACCTGACCCTGAACCGACTGATATACCTGACCCTGAACCGACTGATATACCGGACCCTGAACTGACTGATATACCTGACCCTGAACCGACTGATATACCTGACCCTGAACCGACTGATATACCTGACCCTGAACCGAATGATATACCTGACCCTGAACCGAGTGATATACTGGACCAGGAACCGACTGATATACCTGACCCTGAACCGACTGATATACCGGACCCTGAACCGACTGATATACCTGACCCTGAACCGTAAGATATACCTGACCCTGAACCGACTGATATACCTGACCCTGAACCGACTGATATACCTGACCCTGAACTGACTGATATACCTGACCCTGAACCGACTGATATACCTGACCCTGAACCGACTGATATACCTGACCCTGAACCGACTGATATACCGGACCCTGAACCGACTGATATACCTGACCCTGAACTGACTGATATACCTGACCCTGAACCGACTGATATACCAGACCCTGAACCGAATGATATACCTGACCCTGAACCGTAAGATATACCTGACCCTGAACCGTAAGATATACCTGACCCTAAACCGACTGATATACCTGACCCTGAACTGACTGATATACCGGACCCTGAACTGACTGATATAACTGACCCTGAACCGACTGATATACCGGACCCTGAACTGACTGATATACCTGACCCTGAACCATAAGATATACCTGACCCTAAACCGACTGATATACCGGACCCTGAACTGACTGATATACCTGACCCTGAACCGACTGATATACCTGACCCTGAACTGACTGATATACCGGATCCTGAACTGACTGATATACCGGACCCTGAACCATAAGATATACCTGACCCTAAACCGACTGATATACCGGACCCTGAACTGACTGATAGACCTGACCCTGAACCGTAAGATATACCTGACCCTGAACCGTAAGATATAACCTGACCCTAAACCGACTGATATACCTGACCCTGAACTGACTGATATACCTGACCCTGAACTGACTGATATAACTGACCCTGAACGGGATGATATACCGGACCCTGAACTGACTGATATACCGGACCCTGAACCATAAGATTTACCTGACCCTAAACCGACTGATATACCGGACCCTGAACTGACTGATAGACCTGACCCTGAACCGTAAGATATACCTGACCCTGAACCGTAAGATATACCTGACCCTGAACCGACTGATATACCAGACCCTGAACCGACTGATATACCTGACCCTGAACCGACTGATATACCTGACCCTGAACCGTAAGATATACCTGACCCTGAACCGTAAGATATACCTGACCCTAAACCGACTGATATACCTGACCCTGAACTGACTGATATGCTGGACCCTGAACAGACTGATATAACTGACCCTGAACCGACTGATATACCGGACCCTGAACCGACTGATATACCGGACCCTGAACTGACTGATATACCTGACCCTGAACCGACTGATATACCAGACCCTGAACCGAATGATATACCTGACCCTGAACCGTAAGATATACCTGACCCTGAACCGTAAGATATACCTGACCCTAAACCGACTGATATACCTGACCCTGAACTGACTGATATACCGGACCCTGAACTGACTGATATAGCTGACCCTGAACCGACTGATATACCGGACCCTGAACTGACTGATATACCTGACCCTGAACCATAAGATATACCTGACCCTAAACCGACTGATATACCGGACCCTGAACTGACTGATATAACTGACCCTGAACCGACTGATATACCTGACCCTGAACCGACTGATATACCTGACCCTGAACTGACTGATATACCGGATCCTGAACTGACTGATATACCGGACCCTGAACCATAAGATTTACCTGAGCCTAAACCGACTGATATACCGGACCCTGAACTGACTGATAGACCTGACCCTGAACCGTAAGATATACCTGACCCTGAACCGTAAGATATACCTGACCCTAAACCGACTGATATACCTGACCCTGAACTGACTGATATACCTGACCCTGAACTGACTGATATAACTGACCCTGAACCGAATGATATACCGGACCCTGAACTGACTGATATACCGGACCCTGAACCATAAGATTTACCTGACCCTAAACCGACTGATATACCGGACCCTGAACTGACTGATAGACCTGACCCTGAACCGTAAGATATACCTGACCCTGAACCGTAAGATATACCTGACCCTGAACCGACTGATATACCAGACCCTGAACCGACTGATATACCTGACCCTGAACCGACTGATATACCTGACCCTGAACCGTAAGATATACCTGACCCTGAACCGTAAGATATACCTGACCCTAAACCGACTGATATACCTGACCCTGAACTGACTGATATGCTGGACCCTGAACAGACTGATATAACTGACCCTGAACCGACTGATATACCGGACCCTGAACCGACTGATATACCGGACCCTGAACTGACTGATATACCTGACCCTGAACCGAGTGATATACCAGACCCTGAACCGAATGATATACCGGACCCTGAACCGAGTGATATACCGGACCAGGAACCGACTGATATACCGGACCCTGAACCGACTGATATACCGGACCCTGAACTGACTGATATAACTGACCCTGAACCGAATGATATACCGGACCCTGAACTGACTGATATACCAGACCCTGAACCGACTGATATACTGGACCCTGAACTGAATGATATACCGGACCCTGAACCGACTGATATACCGGACCCTGAACTGACTGATATACCAGACCCTGAACCGAGTGATATACCGGACCCTGAACTGACTGATATACCGGACCCTGAACCGACTGATATACCGGACCCTGAACCGACTGATATACCAGACCCTGAACCGACTGATATACCGGACCCTGAACTGACTGATATAACTGACCCTGAACCGAATGATATACCGGACCCTGAACTGACTGATATACCAGACCCTGAACCGACTGATATACCGGACCCTGAACTGAATGATATACCGGACCCTGAACCGAGTGATATACCGGACCCTGAACTGACTGATATACCAGACCCTGAACCGAGTCATATACCGGACCCTGAACTGACTGATATACCGGACCCTGAACCGACTGATATACCGGACCCTGAACTGACTGATATACCGGACCCTGAACTGACTGATATACCGGACCAGGAACCGAGTGATATACCGGACCCTGAACTGACTGATATACCGGACCCTGAACTGACTGATATACCGGACCAGGAACCGACTGATATACCTGACCCTGAACTGACTGATATACCGGACCTTGAACTGACTGATATACCTGACCCTGAACCGACTGATGTACCTGACCCTGAACTGACTGATATACCGGACCCTGAACTGACTGATATACCGGACCCTGAACTGACTGATATAACTGACCCTGAACCAACTGATATACCGGACCCTGAACCGACTGATATACCTGACCCTGAACCGACTGATATACCTGACCCTGAACCGACTGATATACTGGACCTGTGTTAATCTATGGGAATGATGTCACCGTGAGTATTTCTGTCCAGACCAGAAGTCACTCATACGGACATGACGAGCGTCAGGAGGAAGTGCAGACAACACAAAAGACAGAAATGCCAATGTGAGAGTTTGTGAGCAGACTGGAGCTCTCTCTCTCTCTCTCTCTCTCTCTCTCTCTTTTCCTCTCTCTGTAGCATACTCTCACTTCCTCTGTCACACTTTTAATGAACAACGGAAGGTGTTAATGGTATTTGTAGTAGGTGTGACTTTACCACACTTCAACACATTGGTTTAGGGTCCAGTGAAGAAGCCCTCTCACACATGAGGGAAAAAAAACATATGCACCGACCAGCTCCTGTTACAGCCGACAATTAGTACCGAGCAAAACGTGTGATTCTGAAAAAGGGCCAGGGAAACGTCTCTCTCTCTCTCTCTCTCTCTCACTGTGACTCTCCCTCTGTCTCTCTCTCTCTGTTTTTCTCTCTCTCTCTCCCTCTGTCTCTCTCTGTTTTCTCTCTCTCTCTCCCTCTGTCTCTCTCTCTCTCTGTTTTTCTCTCTCTCTCTGTCTCTGTCTCTTTCTCTATGTCTCAGTCTCTCTGTCTCTCTCTCTGGCTCTGTCCCTCTCTGTCTCTCTCCCTCACACACACACACATACACTTACACTTAAAGCATTACTTTACTCGATTTGTCTGGCTTCGTAGGGTGCTAATAATTTTATTCCGTTCTCCACTCGGCTCGTTCGGTGTTGGCTAAGCCTTAGCAAGCAAACTAATATAATAAAGCCGTGTCGCAGTCATCCTCCCAACGATTCCCTTTCACAAAATTCAATCAGACGTGTTTGTATTCAATTCAAGTCTCTTACAGAGCTGCTCTGTTCTCGTGTGAACACTTACACAGCCATCGCCTCCACTTCAGAAGTCGTTACGCGAGTCACACGTGATCACTTACTGAAAAAAACGCCAGTTAAATAGTTATACACCGAAGAAAACGTGTGACATCACGCGAATGAGATCAAAAACAAACATTTCTGAGCGTGTAAACGATCAACATGAAAACAAATGAACCGCTCGCTACAAAAGAATCCCAACGTGAACTTAACAGAACGTGTCAATAAATCACGTGAGAAAAAAAGTTTAAGAAAAAGAGACATGAATATAAAAATCATGCATGAAAATGAATCTGAATGAACCGAATCGTGTACAAAAAACTATTCGCAAATGACAATCAATGAACAATATATATATATATATACACATAAAGACCAATAAAAGATAAGTAATTAAATCAGATGTGGAAATAAAACACGTGCTCTAAATATGAAAAATGTGAAATATAGCTCAACATTGTGTCTCAAAACAAAACAAAACGTCATGTGATTAGTCCCGTGTCAAGTTTGAGTGGACTTTCACCCGTCATGTCGAGTTCGATTTTTTTCTCTATTTAGGGATCATTTTTTATCTTCCGTCAGACGCGACCGGAGCGAGAAGGCCCGAGCCTCTGTTGTGTTTGTTCAGCTGGATTTCCCTCTACGTATGCCTGGTTTGCTCTCAATGTGACACGCTGTTATTTTCATTTATTCCATGCTTTTTCCAGTTTCCAACTCCGAGCTCTGAAACGGTTTCAGCGATATCGGGAGAAAGCGTCGCATCGAAACATCATCGCGAGCCATTTCTCGAAGCATGATCAATGCTAATGACATTTACGCGTAATGGCCACTTTTACGAGCTAGCACCGAAACAATTATGAGTGGTTTCTGAAGCCTGCGAGCGCAAAAACACGTGGACGGCGTTCCGTAGAGTTTAATTTGACGAATGGCGTTATATTGTTAGCGTGACAAATCGGTATGATAGCATGACACACACTGCTGTTAATGTGGGCTAATATAAAATCTCTGACAACGCCTACAGCTGTGAACGAGTGGATTAAAAGATGTAATTAGCCATGAGGAGAGAGAGAGAGAGAGAGAGAGAGACTATTCATCTTAAACAAAGAGCAGGAGGGAAAAAGGAAAACAATTTGAGACTGAAAAATAAAAAGCAAGAAGGGAAGAGAGGAAGAAAGAAAAAGAGAGAGCGAGAGAGGAGGGGTCGATGGAGAGAGAGCGAGAAGGCTTGGCACCAGCCAATACTTAATTAGCTGTCATCAGCTTGGCTCCACGGTGAAAGAGTGACTAATAATTAATGATAAAAAGGAAAGAGGGAGAGGGTGTGTGAAGGAGAGTATGAGACAAGTGAGGAGAGAAGGGAGTAAGGCTAAAGATTGGAGGAGTGAAAGAGGAAAAAAGGGAGACAAAGTGTGTGTGTGTGTGTGTGTGTGTGTGTGTGTTGGGAGGAACCGGAGGGACGGATGAAAGGAGCGAAAGTGCGAAAGAGAACTGATTTGAAAAGAAGCCCCGAGGTCATTAGAGTCAATGAGAGAAGCGTGAGGGCGAACAAAAAGGGGGACGTTAAAAATCAAATGGGAGGTAATTGCTTAGCTTAACGTAGCACACGGCTCCGGGCCGTATGATGTCATTAGGAGAAGTGGACTCAACGGGGCGCGATTACTTTTATTTGATCTGTGATGTCAGAATGCCTCGGAAAAAGAACATCTAAAATGTGATGATGGTCTACAGAAAATACGCCGACGGTGACTCGAGGACAAAAACCGCTCAAATGTGACGTCATAATGACTTTTTTATATTTAAATGTATTTAAACGAAAAATATTTTTCAACGCGACGTGAGGGACAGTTTTAAAAAGTAAGATTTGAACGTAACGTCATAACGAAAAAAAAAAACATTAAAAAGAAGAAAAAATGTACAAAGGACTCAAAAAAAAAAGTCATAATAAGTTAAAGAATTTTTTTTATTTTAAAAATGACTCGGAATTTAAAAATCTGAAATGTGATGACATAATGACTCAAAAAACCACCCCATGAAAATATGAGGAGGGGGGGTGAAAATGTGTAAACAGCTTAGAAAATGTGAAAATTAAAG
>CM022772.1:438662-446162 GCA_012411365.1 Ameiurus melas | reverse complement strand
CATGTGATGTCCACGTACAGATAACAGCTGTAAACCGTTGTTCCGTCACTACAATCTCTTATTTCTCGCTCTTGAAGATAATAATAATAATATATATATATTTAAAAATCGCAGCTTGTCGTCTTTCATCAACAAGAACCCGTAACGAAGCGTAAACTCTGAAAACGTAAACAGACAGCTTTACGTCTCCAGCGCTGACACTGGAGACTCCTTCCGTACACGCTACATTAACATCACCGTAGCTTTACTTTTTAGTGTACGAGTATATTCTGAAGTGAAATCAGAGAAGGGAGGAGTCGAGTCGGAATTTCCTCGAGTGAAATGGAGTCACTGCGGATATTCACCGTTCTTCCCTGGCCATGATAGAATCCATAACGTTTGTTGCTGTTTGTATCTAAGCATCCAAATCCTCTAACGAGAGACACTTATCTCCTTCATTAGACTAAAGGGCGGTTTAGTATTCTCACTGCACACTATTTGAGGCTCAGACATCCCCCATGGGATAGTGCTTTTAGGTTCATGTTTTTCATGCATCAATAATATCACTTTCATTAAAAAGTAAGCGTATTGCTCGTGTGTGGGAGTAAAAAAGCATCAAATTCTACTACAAATAAAAAAAAAACCCCAACAATTTCCTTACTGAAACAAAAGTTTACACAAAAAAACAATAACAGAGCGATTATTATTATTAATTGTTATTCGGGATTTTTTTGTGTCGAACATTTGAGCGGAGAGCAAGATTAAAACGGGAGAATGATTCATGTTGAGTGCTTTTCGGGTGATCTGGAGTTGATTAAGCGTGCCCATACGTGCGTGTGCAAGAAGCAGGAACGCAGGGCGTGTTCTGATTTCAAAAATAAAACTCGACACGTTTTCAGGAGAACTGTTTCAAAGCAGACACGACGCGGACGCTCCTGTTTATAATGCGCATGTTTGACCAACAAACTCTCGAAGATATTTCATTGTTTAATGTGTAATTGTTGCTAAGTGAGCATTTTACTTAGATGGAAAGAAATCAAATAAAGGCAATAAACTTCAGAGAGATGCGGAGAGAGAGAGAGTGATGAGGGGGGAGAGAGAGAGAGAGGAGGGGGGAGAGAGAGAGAGAGTGATGAGGGGAGAGAGAGAGAGAGAGAGAGAGAGAGTGATGAGGGGAGAGAGAGAGAGAGAGAGAGTGATGAGGGAGAGAGAGAGAGAGAGAGAGAGAGAGGGTGATGGGGGGAGAGAGAGAGAGAGAGAGGATGAGGGGAGAGAGAGAGAGAGAGAGAGTGATGAGGGGGAGAGAGTGATGAGGAGAGAGAGAGAGAGAGGAGGGAAGAGAGAGAGAGAGGAGCGTACGTCTTTTCTAATTGCCAGATGCAGTTTTAACAGGAGACTCTCCTTCCTAATTAGACCCCAGAGAGAGATGGGTTAATTACTCCAGTTGCACAGAGAGAGAGAGAGAGAGAGAGAGAGAGAGAGAGAAAGTCCCATGAGTCTTCATGTCTCACTGAAGGAGATGTTTAATGAAGTGCTAAACAGGTAGAACGCTTTGAAGCAAACACACAGACACCCTGAACACATGCACACACACACACACACACACACACACACACACACACACATTCACACTCACACACACACACACTCTCTCACACACACACACACACACACACACAAGTGTTCATAAAATCAGATTTACACAATTTTGGTGTATTTGGTGAGTGTTCATTCAGCGTGTGTTTGACAGATATTAGTCGAGTTGTGTTTATCGTGATTCAGAACTGAATAGAAAATTGTAAATCCACTTCCAAGGAGTGAAAATGTGTGTAATGCTGTTCCACAGTGAAAACATTTAGGATCAAATCTGAACATTATGTTTGTTAATATGTGGATAAACACTAACATAATCACCCTGTTAACAAGAAACAAGGAAGGATTTGTGCTTGTGTTAGTGTAAGGACAGTGTCTCGGTTCTGTCAGGTCTTTGTCAGGACTGTTTGTGTAAGGACTGTGTTAGGACTGTGTTTGTGTCAGGACTGTGTAAGGATTGTGTAAGTACTGTCTTTGTGTAAGCACTGTGTTTGTGTAAGGACTGTGTAAGGACTGTGTTTGTGTCAGGACTGTGTAAGGATTGTGTAAGTACTGTCTTTGTGTAAGTACTGTGTTTGTGTAAGGACTGTGTAAGGACTGTGTTTGTATCAGGACTGTGTTTGTGTAAGGACTGTGTTTGTGTAAGGTCTGTGTAAGGACTGTGTTTGTGTAAGGACTGTGTTTGTGTCAGGATTGTGTAAGTACTGTCTTTGTGTAAGTACTGTGTTTGTGTAAGGACTGTGTAAGGACTGTGTTTGTGTCAGGACTGTGTTTGTGTAAGGACTGTGTTTGTGTAAGGACTGTGTAAGGACTGTGTTTGTGTAAGGACTGTGTAAGGACTGTGTTTGTGTAAGGACTGTGTAAGGACTGTGTTTGTGTAAGGACTGTGTAAGCACTGTGTTTGTATAAGGACTGTGTAAGGACTGTGTTTGTGTAAGGACTGTGTAAGGACTGTGTTTGTGTAAGGACTGTGTTTGTGTAAGGACTGTGTAAGGACTGTGTTTGTGTAAGGACTGTGTAAGGACTGTGTTTGTATAAGGACTGTGTTTGTGTAAGGACTGTGTAAGGACTGTGTTTGTGTAAGGACTGTGTAAGCACTGTGTTTGTGTAAGGACTGTGTAAGGACTGTGTTTGTGTAAGGACTGTGTTTGTGTAAGGACTGTGTAAGGACTGTGTTTGTGTAAGGACTGTGTAAGCACTGTGTTTGTGTAAGTACTGTGTCAGGACTGTGTAAGGACTGTGTAAGGGCTGTGTTTGTGTCAGGACTGTATAAGGACCGTGTAAGGGCTGTGTTTGTGTCAGGACTGTGTAAGCACTGTGTTTGGGTCAGGACTGTGTAAGGACTGTGTAAGTACTGTGTTTGTGTCAGGACTGTGTAAGGACTGTGTTTGTGTCAGGACTGTGTCAGGACTGTGTAAGCACTGTGTAAGTACTGTCTTTGTGTAAGGACTGTGTTTGTGTAAGGACTGTGTTTGTGTCAGGATCGTGTAAGGATTGCGTAAGTACTGTCTTTGTGTAAGGACTGTGTTTGTGTCAGGACTGTGTAAGGACTGTCTTTGTGTAAGGACTGTGTTTGTGTCAGGATTGTGTAAGGATTGTGTAAGTACTGTCTTTGTGTAAGCACTGTGTAAGCACTGTGTTTGTGTAAGGACTGTGTAAGGACTGTGTTTGTGTAAGCACTGTGTAAGGACTGTGTTTGTGTAAGGACTGTGTAAGGACTGTGTTTGTGTAAGGACTGTGTTTGTGTAAGGACTGTGTAAGGATTGTGTTTGTGTAAGGACTGTGTAAGGACTGTGTAAGGACTGTGTTTGTGTCAGGACTGTGTAAGGACTGTGTTTGTGTAAGGACCGTGTAAGGACTGTCTTTGTGTAAGGACTGTGTTTGTGTAAAATCTGTGTAAGGACTGTGTAAGCACTGTGTTTGTGTCAGGACTGTGTTTGTGTAAGGACTGTGTAAGGACTGTGTTTGTGTCAGGACTGTGTAAGGACTGTGTTTGTGTAAGGACTGTGTTTGTGTAAGGACTGTGTAAGGACTGTGTAAGGACTGTGTTTGTGTAAGGACTGTGTAAGGACTGTGTAAGGACTGTGTTTGTGTCAGGACTGTGTAAGGACTGTGTTTGTGTCAGGACTGTGTAAGGACTGTGTTTGTGTAAGGACTGTGTTTGTGTAAGGACTGTGTAAGGACTGTGTAAGGACTGTGTTTGTGTAAGGACTGTGTAAGGACTGTGTAAGGACTGTGTTTGTGTCAGGACTGTGTAAGGACTGTGTTTGTGTCAGGACTGTGTAAGGACTGTGTTTGTGTAAGGACTGTGTGAGGACTGTTTAAGCACTGTGTTTGTGTCAGGACTGTGTTTGTGTAAGGACTGTGTTTGTGTCAGGACTCTGTAAGGACTATGTTTGTGTCAGGACTGTGTAAGGACTGTGTTTGTGTCAGGACTGTGTTTGTGTAAGGACTGTGTTTGTGTAAGGACTGTGTAAGGACTGTGTTTGTGTAAGGACTGTGTAAGCACTGTGTAAGGACTGTGTTTGTGTAAGGACTGTGTAAGGACTGTGTTTGTGTAAGGACTGTGTAAGGACTGTGTTTGTGTCAGGACTGTGTAAGGACTGTGTTTGTGTCAGGACTGTGTAAGGACGGTGTTTGTGTCAGGACTGTGTAAGGACTATGTTTGTGTAAGGACTGTGTTTGTGTAAGGACTGTGTTTGTGTCAGGACTGTGTAAGGACTGTGTTTGTGTCAGGACTGTGTAAGGACGGTGTTTGTGTAAGGACTGTGTAAGGACTGTGTAAGGACTGTGTTTGTGTCAGGACTGTGTAAGGACGGTGTTTGTGTCAGGACTGTGTAAGGACTGTGTAAGGACTGTGTTTGTGTCAGGACTGTGTAAGGACTGTGTAAGGACTGTGTTTGTGTCAGGACTGTGTTTGTGTAAGGACTGTGTAAGGACTGTGTTTGTGTCAGGACTGTGTAAGGACTGTGTTTGTGTCAGGACTGTGTAAGGACGGTGTTTGTATAAGGACTGTGTAAGGACTGTGTTTGTGTAAGGACTGTGTAAGGACTGTGTAAGGACTGTTTGTGTAAGGACTGTGTTTGTGTAAGGACTGTGTTTGTGTAAGGACTGTGTAAGGACTGTGTTTGTGTCAGGACTGTGTAAGGACGGTGTTTGTGTCAGGACTGTGTAAGGACTGTGTTTGTGTAAGGACTTGTGTTTGTGTAAGGACTGTGTAAGGACTGTGTAAGGACTGTGTTTGTGTAAGGACTGTGTAAGCACTGTGTAAGGACTGTGTTTGTGTCAGGACTGTGTAAGGACTGTGTTTGTGTAAGGACTGTGTTTGTGTAAGGACTGTGTAAGGACTGTGTAAGGACTGTGTTTGTGTAAGGACTGTGTAAGCACTGTGTAAGGACTGTGTTTGTGTAAGGACTGTGTAAGGACTGTGTTTGTGTAAGGACTGTGTTTGTGTAAGGACTGTGTAAGGACTGTGTAAGGACTGTGTTTGTGTCAGGACTGTGTAAGGACTGTGTTTGTGTCAGGACTGTGTAAGGACTGTGTTTGTGTAAGGACTGTGTTTGTGTAAGGACTGTGTAAGGACTGTGTAAGGACTGTGTTTGTGTAAGGACTGTGTAAGGACTGTGTAAGGACTGTGTTTGTGTCAGGACTGTGTAAGGACTGTGTTTGTGTCAGGACTGTGTAAGGACTGTGTTTGTGTAAGGACTGTGTAAGGACTGTGTAAGCACTGTGTTTGTGTCAGGACTGTGTTTGTGTAAGGACTGTGTTTGTGTCAGGACTGTGTAAGGACTGTGTTTGTGTCAGGACTGTGTAAGGACTGTGTTTGTGTCAGGACTGTGTAAGGACTGTGTTTGTGTAAGGACTGTGTGGACTGACTGTAAGCACTGTGTTTGTGTCACGTCTGTGTTTGTGTAAGGACTGTGTTTGTGTCGGACTGTGTAAGGACTGTGTTAAGCACTGTGTTTGTGTCAGGACTGTGTTTGTGTAAGGACTGTGTTTGTGTCAGGACTGTGTAAGGACTGTGTTTGTGTAAGGACTGTGTAAGGACTGTGTTTGTGTCAGGACTGTGTTTGTGTAAGGACTGTGTAAGGACTGTGTAAGCACTGTGTTTGTGTCAGGACTGTGTTTGTGTAAGGACTGTGTTTGTGTCAGGACTGTGTAAGGACTGTGTTTGTGTAAGGACTGTGTAAGGACTGTGTAAGCACTGTGTTTGTGTCAGGACTGTGTTTGTGTAAGGACTGTGTAAGGACTGTGTAAGCACTGTGTTTGTGTCAGGACTGTGTTTGTGTAAGGACTGTGTTTGTGTCAGGACTGTGTAAGGACTGTGTTTGTGTCAGGACTGTGTTTGTGTCAGGACTGTGTAAGGACTGTGTTTGTGTCAGGACTGTGTAAGGACTGTGTTTGTGTAAGGACTGTGTAAGGACTGTGTAAGCACTGTGTTTGTGTCAGGACTGTGTTTGTGTAAGGACTGTGTAAGGACTGTGTAAGCACTGTGTTTGTGTCAGGACTGTGTTTGTGTAAGGACTGTGTTTGTGTCAGGACTGTGTAAGCACTGTGTTTGTGTCAGGACTGTGTTTGTGTAAGGACTGTGTTTGTGTAATGACTGTGTAAGGACTGTGTTTGTGTAAGGACTGTGTAAGCACTGTGTAAGGACTGTGTTTGTGTAAGGACTGTGTAAGGACTGTGTTTGTGTAAGGACTGTGTAAGGACTGTGTTTGTGTCAGGACTGTGTAAGGACTGTGTAAGGACTGTGTTTGTGTCAGGACTGTGTAAGGACGGTGTTTGTGTCAGGACTGTGTAAGGACTGTGTTTGTGTAAGGACTGTGTAAGGACTGTGTAAGGACTGTGTTTGTGTAAGGACTGTGTAAGCACTGTGTAAGGACTGTGTTTGTGTAAGGACTGTGTAAGGACTGTGTTTGTGTAAGGACTGTGTAAGGACTGTGTTTGTGTCAGGACTGTGTAAGGACTGTGTAAGGACTGTGTTTGTGTCAGGACTGTGTAAGGACGGTGTTTGTGTCAGGACTGTGTAAGGACTGTGTAAGGACTGTGTTTGTGTCAGGACTGTGTAAGGACTGTGTAAGGACTGTGTTTGTGTCAGGACTGTGTAAGGACTGTGTTTGTGTCAGGACTGTGTAAGGACGGTGTTTGTATAAGGACTGTGTAAGGACTGTGTTTGTGTAAGGACTGTGTAAGGACTGTGTAAGGACTGTGTTTGTCTCAGGACTGTGTTTGTGTCAGGACTGTGTAAGAACTGTTTGTGTAAGGACTGTGTTTGTGTAAGGACTGTGTAAGGACTATGTTTGTGTCAGGACTGTGTAAGGACTGTGTAAGCACTGTGTTTGTGTAAGGACTGTAAGTACTTTGTTTGTTTCAGGACTGTGTAAGGACTGTGTTTCTGTCAGGACTGTGTTTGTGTCAGGACTGTGTAAGGACTGTGTAAGGACTGTGTTTGTGTCAGGACTGTGTAAGGACTGTGTAAGGACTGTGTTTGTGTCAGGACTGTGTAAGGAATGTGTAAGGACTGTGTTTGTGTCAGGACTGTGTTTGTGTAAGGACTGTGTAAGGTCTTTGTCAGGACTGTGTAAGCACTGTGTTTGTGTCAGGACTGTGTAAGGACTGTGTAAGTACTGTGTTTGTGTCGGGACTGTGTAAGGACTGTGTAAGCACTGTGTTTGTTTCAGGACTGTGTAAGGACTGTGTAAGTACTGTGTTTGTGTCAGGACTGTGTAAGGACTGTGTAAGGACTGTGTAAGGATTGTGTAAGGACTGTGTAAGGACTGTGTTTGTGTCAGGACTGTGTAAGGATTGTGTAAGGACTGTGTTTGTGTAAGGACTGTGTTTTGGTAAGGACTGTATAAGGACTGTTTGTGTCAGAACTGTGTAAGGTCTTTGTCAGAACTGTAAGGACTGTGTTTGTGTCAGGACTGT
>CM022772.1:408662-431162 GCA_012411365.1 Ameiurus melas | reverse complement strand
TGTATCAGGAAGCGTGCGAGAGATGGAGCTGAGGTCGAGGAACTGTCAGAGGCAGCACGAACGTGACACGCGAACGCCGATGAGAGGCCACGCCCACTTCAGCTTTCGATCTGAATACGGATACGTGACTGTGGCGTCGTGTTAAACTCCCGAGTGTACAGGATGGAATGTGGAGTTTTCGGAGGAATTTCTTTAGAGACATGAGCTCAGGGTTAAAAGAGTAACACACACACACACACACACACACACACACATCTGAAGAAGCCGTTGTGTGATCTGCAGCAGATGAGACTTATTCCTGACTAAACACATTTGGTTTCTTTCCCTCATTCATCTCTCTCTCTCTCTCCTCTCTTCTCCTCTCCTCTCTCTCTCTCTCTCTCCTTCCCTCTCTTCTCTCCCCCCCCCCCTCTCTCTCTCCTTCCCTCTCTCTCTCTCTCTCTCCTTCCCTCTCTCTCTCCTTCCTCTTCCTCTCTCCTCCCTCTCCTCTCTCCCTCCCTCCCTCTCTCTCCTTCCTCTCTCTCTCTGCAGGTGAGGAGCGCTGAATTGACATTTCTCCTCGTCCCCCTCCTCTGGTGCTGTAATTTGGCATAATTAATGCTAACATTACTGCTGATAATTTAGCTACTTAATTAAACTCGGAGGACTTCATTAAGGCCAGGACGGTTGTGCGAGTTGGGTGTAGTGATGTGTGTATACTGTACTTCATTTTGGATTTATGGGCTTATGTACAGTAGTTTGCTTTGACTTGATTGGCTAATTGTTTCCGTCGTCCGATCGGTGGGTTGAAACGCATATACAGATTTTATCATCATTTTATTATCTGCACGGACGAAAGCGGTGACTATACCGCGTCTCATACAGAGCTGTATTTAATGCAAATATTCCACAGACTGGAAAACCGTGACGTCAGGCTCTTTTAATTGTTGTTGAAAAGCTGCGAGCGCGCACCGTGATCTTACAATCCACACTAAATAAATCAGTCATACAAAGAAAAACACACACCACGGGCTCTGCTCTCTCCGGCGCGAGTTCACGTCTGTCTGCTTTACTAATCACGCACACGTCCAAACGGCGGGTTGAAATACGTTTTCGCTCATACATTATTCATGCGCATCGCCGGCCGTGTGGAACTTGGCTCGCGAGTTTGAAAGGGCCTATAATTCACCGCATGTTTGCCTCCTGCTCTGTGACCTCCTGCTTCACCGCGCGTTTCAGAGAACCTATCAAGAACCTACACTAGAGCGGAGAGGTGCGAGATGACGGCAGGACGGGGCGCGTTGATGTGCTGTTAGCGTCGCTTCTCGGGATGATCCGTCCTGACGAGCGTTTCATCTGTACAAACAAGCGCCTTGAAGTTATGAGAGTATTCCGTAACAATTCAGAAAGAAACTCGAATCGTGAGTCGTGAATCGAATCGATAACCAACGAATCACCAATCTGTACGGCGTCAGGGTTCGCTCATGTAGAGCCTTTAGTCATGTGACACAAATACAGACATGAATACCAGGAGAACTTTCACAGGGGGTCTAGAGGTGTGCATCGGGTCTGGGATCCTATTCAAAATGGCATCCAGTGAATACACTCCTCATACGTGTGTGTGTGTGTGTGTGTGTGTGTGTGTGTGTGAAGGAAGGTTCCAAATCAGGTGTCTCGTCATGCTGAGTGGGTTTGGGATTATCTGTGTTCTAATTAACACCTGGGCTGAGCAGGTGAGAGAAGGTCTGTCTCCACTACAACACACACACACACACACACACACACACACACTGCAGTGGAGTCAGGCCAACACACGTTGGCACGGAAGTCTGTCTCTCCTAACAGTAATCAGGATCAGAACGAGGTGCGATGTCTGCGTTACCGAAACGTTGTATTAAAACGCACCGCTGGCGCGACGTGACGCAACGACACGATCCTTACAGTTGAAAAAAAACAAACAACAACAAAAAAAAAAACATTTCGTCTCCATTTCCGCGTAAGACTGTCAGCAGTAAATTTAAACCAAACGTATATAATCGCTTAGAACGACGGCATTCGCATATCGCGACGTTGTTTTAAATAAAGGAGGTGACTTTAAACACAACACCCATTTTAAATATTCAGTAAATATAGTATAATATAATCATATATAATATGATATAAGAGGAGAAGTCTGGGCTGTAGATGAATCTGAGAACTCGTCTACATCCCAGACGTAACTAAGTGAAGGTATCGACATACGTATTGTATTGTATATGATCCCGAGCGCTGCCTTAATGCCTACACCACTTATACAACCACTTACACGAACAGGCTTCCGCCGGCCTCGGATAGCGTCTCCCGTCCTCGATCACGCGCGGTCCTCGCGGCGTCACTTCAAACAGCCAGCAACTTCTCGACTTTACTTTTGAATCGACTAGCGCGGACGAGCGCTCCGTGTGCTTAGCGCGTTCCGTCTGAGCGTAGAAAACGGAACGACGTAGCGTTGGTCTCCGCGACTCAGAAGCGCGCTTTACGGACTTCGGTCGGACGTGTAAACGTGTAGCTCCTGTACACGTGGAAAACAGAAATAGTCCACGTGGGGAACACCTTGCTGACAGGAAGTCACCCTTTGCAACCGCGCTGAGCAGAAAAGCATCTCACATCACGCGGAACGCTGAGGCTACGACAGCGGAAGAGCACATCTGAAGCTACAGGACACGGTTTTCCGTTCTTTAAAAAAAAAAACATTCACCGTCCGAAATTCAAACGCCATTTTCTTTCATGCCTTTTTGAAAAAGCACCACTCTCAGAAACTGTTCCGACGCAGAGAGCTCTTCACAAGCGCTGGAATTCCTAATTAGCATTAGCGTGAACAAAACTAGCGCCTGACCTGCTGCGCCGTATCCGTTTGGGTCGTTCGGAAACGGTTTCCAGGTAAAGACGAGTCTAAAAGGAATCCGCCGGCTATTAGTTACGATTTGAATTGAACATCAATAGCACGTGTAACAGCAACGCAAATGGAAAGCTACGCCATTACTCGCAAAGCCGATTAAAACGACTCCAGGCGAGATGATACGACGAGCTCTAATCAATCAGGAGCGTGTAGAAATCCTTAAATGGCCGGTGTAAACCTCTCTCAAATTCAATCAGGCAACCTTAGAGGAAGGCCATACAGCCGAGTCGCGGAAGAGAGAGCGGCTCGGGTGTCGGCTAATTCCATCGCGGGCGCGTGATGAAGTTTTACACAGCCACCGGAAAGGGAAAACTAAACGATTGGAGGGGTTTTTTTTTTTAATATTGGGAAATTGTGGGATATTATATCATTCAATTTGTACGAGAGGGGGGGAGAGGAAACGCGATTACATCGCCTTAACGTGCTTTGGACGAGAGAAGTGTCTCATCTTCAATGGAAAGCCAACAGAGGGGTTGTAATACACCGTGATTAACTATCTAATCGACTAAACGCAGGAGGATCGGTCTTCATCTGCGCAGACTACATGGACCGAAATCAGATTAGCTCGGAAATCAGACGATAGCGCATTGCTAAGAGAAGGGAGGAGAGAGGGAGGGTGAAGGGAAAGGAATACAATAAAAGAAGAAAGGAGTGAGAGGAGGGGGAACTAGAACGAACGAGAAGAAGAGAGACGCTAAAGTTGAGGAAATGCTACATCTCTTATTCGAGAATACCGGAGTATTATTCGGGCGGATTTATTCGTTTTTTCCCCCTCCTCTTTTTTATTTTATTTTTTGACCAGCAGATAAACGCTAAACATCGGTTCTTTACAGGATATTTGACTCCCGATTGGTTCATCGTACGAGCAGCAAACTCGCGCAGATCGACCCGGAACCATCTGCGGACTTGACCACTCCAGGACGTTTTCTCGGCTCGCGCCGTTAATCCGGTTCGATTTTGACACGTTATTCTCACGTGTTATTGAGAATATTTATAAATGAATTCTCCGGCTGCTTTAATAAACCACGTTTATACGCAACAAATTCCATAGTACAAAATAAACAAAAACAAAAACCACCAGAACTGGATCTGATGAGCAGCTCGTACGCGTAGAAATGTGTATAAAGGTTCATGATTTTGTGGAAAGAAATCGTTATACAGACTTCATAGACATAAAAGAATGATTATTTCGATTAGAACCACAGATAAACAAACGAATACAAACAAAAATAAATACATGGGAGTTCACAGAAACATCCAGATTATTATTATTTTACTGAAATTACTGAAATTACTGTCTTGATAGTGGTGGCGATGATGGTGGTGGTGGTGGTGGTCTTGATAGTGGTGGCGATGATGGTGATGGTGGTGGTCTTGATAGTGGTGGCGATGGTGATGGTGGTGGTGGTGGTGGTGGTCTTGATGATAGTGGTGGCGATGATGGTGATGGTGGTGGTGGTGGTCTTGATAGTGGTGGCGATGATGGTGAAGGTGGTGGTGGTGGTCTTGATAGTGGTGGCGATGATGGTGATGCTGGTGAAGGTGATGGTGGTGATAGTGGTGGCGATGATGGTGAAGGTGGTGGTCTTGATAGTGGTGGCGATGATGGTGATGCTGGTGAAGGTGATGGTGGTGATAGTGGTGGCGATGATGGTGGTGGTGAAAGGTGGTGGGATAGTGGTGGTAATGATGGTGACTGGTGAAGATGATGGTGGTGAGTAGTGGTGCGGTGATGGTGAAGGTGGTGGTGATCTTGATGATAGTGGTATGGTGATTGTGATGCTGGTGAAGGTGATGGTGGTGATAGTGGTGATGGCGGTGGTGGTGGTGGTCTTGATAGTGGTATGGCATGATGGTGATGGTGGCTGGTGATCTTGATAGTGGTGCATGAGGTGGTGGTGGTGGTGATCTGATAGGTGCGATGTGTGATGGTGGTGGTCTTGATAGTGGTACCATGATGGTGGTGGTGGTGGTGGTGGTTGATGGTACAAGGTGTGGTGGTGGGGGTGGGGTTGATATGGGGTGGGGGGGGGGGTGGGTAGTGGTATGAGGGTGAGGTGAGGGTGTAGGGTGGCGGGGGGTGATGGTGGTGTAGGGGCGAGGTGAGGTGGGGGTGTAGTGGTTAGAGGTGATGTGGTGGTGGTGGTCTTATTAGGGGGTGATGATGGACAAAAAATGAGGGTGAAGGTGGTGTAGTGGTTGGAGAGGGAGGGGTGAAGGTGAGATAGGGTGGCGTATGAGGTGAGGTGGGGGTGTGGGTAACAGTGGGGGGTGAGGTGAGGGGTGTAGGGGGCGTGGGGGGTGGTGGTGGTAGGGTAGATGGGTGTGGATGGGGGGGTGGGTGTTAGGGGGTGGTGGTGAGGTGTGTGAAACATAAAGGCAGAAAATGATAGAGCAACAAAGATAACAAAAAAACAAAAAGTATCAATTCATGGCAATAAATAATTCACAACCAAATAATGACCAAAAACAAATCCAAAAATACAACCCAAATGGATAGAATACAGTCCAATGATGCATGAAATACCATGATGCAAAAGTACAGAAACGCAATACAAAAAGAATAATGAAACCGATGATGGTGAAGGATGAGTGATTAAAAGACGAAGGAGATGATGGTAAGGTAAATGTGATTATGATGTGGTAGAGAAGAAGATTTTCTTGGGAGATTATTAGCTCAAATTGCTTGTGTTGAGGTCGCTGTTGTGTGCGTTCAGATAGAAAGAAAACCGAACCACATGTGAAAATAAACCAAAAACATTCATACGACATCAATTCACACACACACACACACACACACACACACACACACACACGCACGCACGCATGAGAAAATGTGTAAGTAAGCGATAATTATGCTTCGACTGCGTTAGTCTTGGAATTTGACCATTTTTCAGAGACAGCGAGAGAGAGAGAAACATGACAAATAGTCCATGCACTCTGAAGCTCACGTCAATACACATGATTCACAACCTCTGAGTGAAAAAGCAGCACCACATTGAATTATATATCAGTTTCTCCTCTCTCTCTCTCTCTCTCTCTCTCTCTCTCACACACACACACACAGCATGAGGCCTCAGACACAGCCTCAAGCCAGTCGAGTAAAACAGAAAGAGCTCACACTGTGCAGGACTTTAATCGCGTCCAGGTAGACACACGGAGAGAAGGCAGGAGACAAATGATGAAACCTGTTCCTGAGCAGAGGAACAAGGCCCCACATGAACCCCGCTGACCATCAGGGCAAGACAAAATGGCAGCATATGGCCTCGGAAAATTTCACCAGGCACGGCCCGTCTCGAACGCCGTGACCGTCAGGAGGAGGAAACGTCTGATCAAGACGTACCGAAGAATCTAACAGAGATAAGATCATTTCAGAGACCCTGAAGTACCTCAAGAACCGTACAACTCCATCCTGGAACCCTGAAACAAAACATATTCATCTTCAATCCTGCTCTCAAAGTTATCATTGAGTCAGAGTCTGGACTCCGGTTCTCTTTGCAGAACGGGCGACCCTCGCTGCGTGCGTCTCTCCACCCGGTCCTACACTACACCTTCTCCACGATCCACCGCCGCAGGTTTTCAAACGCCGTCGAATCACGACGCTTTTCTTCGTTCCTTTACACTGAAATCTTTTTCAAATCAGGAAATTAAAAAAAATAATAAAAGTTGTGAGCTAACGTTAGCTAAGCGGAACACACCGGGATTTGGTTTCATGTTAAAATCAAGACGAAAGATTATGAACATAAGATGGCACAAAGGGGCGGGGCTTCCAGGGGGGGCAGTTAATATCGGAGAGCAATGGTCGATCACTCCTGATTCTCATGTCGATTGTTGAAACTGTGGGGGAGGGGATTGGTCTTCTGGAGTATTTTTAAATGATCACTTTAGACGCACACGCAAGAGATTTTTTTGTTTGTTTTTTGAAATAATAAAGTTGTAAATGTCAGCAGATCTGTTCTTCTTCTCGTTAGAGTCGTACTTATCATTCACAGGCTTTCCACAAATCTACAAATCATGGACAAACAGGCCATAAAAAGCTGTGTGTGTGTGTGTGTGTGTGTGTGTGGGGCTGAGCTGAACACAGACCGTCTCTACAGGTCATCTCTAATGTCTTTTCCAGAAATCTTACACACACACACACACACACACACACACACACACACACACACACACACAATGAGAGGATTATATTGAAGTGTTAGCGTGACTGTTTTCCCCTCATACCGTTTATTTTTAACCTTTAATCATGAATATTCGAGCTCTCTAATTTTACAGAAAAACATTTCCACGCTCACTTTTATTCTTTTCTAAAAAAAAGAATAAATTTAAAGCCAACACGTCCAGATGTTCTGTAGCAGGTTCTTCAGGACGATCGGGAAAAAACGCAACCAGATAATTATCGTATGAAACTGTAGAACATTAATGTGCTTTCATTTCAACTTATTAGACACTAGAATAATAATAATAATAATAATAATAATAATGAACAATAATTACTACTACTACTACTAATAATGATAGTATTAATAATAACAATAATAATAAAAATAAATTATTATTAGTATTATAACTAACAATAATAATTATTATTAAAAAATAAAATTAATAACACTTAATAAGTAATAACACCAATAATACTAATAAAAATATTAATAACAATATTACTAATAATAATAGTAAACAACAACAACAACAACAATAATAATAAATACTATTAATAATAATAATAACAATAATAAATAATACCAATAAGAAGAATAATCATAATCAGAATAATAAATAGTATCAACAATAGTGCTAATATTCATAATAATAATAAATACTATTAATAACAATAGTAACAAATAATAATACTAATATTCATAATGATAATAATAATAAATCATAATAATAATAATAATAGTAATATGCATAAGAATAAGAATAATATTCATAATAATAATACTAATATTCTCTTATTATTATTCTTCGTACTCTTATTATTATTACTATAAGACTTGATCTGAATTCCAGTAGAACGTCTCAGTGTTTGAGGAAAGCACGGTGAGGAGCAGCCCAGGTGTCTTCAGTCTGGTTTGATCGGCATTCGAACATTCCAGACTCGTCTGGATTCGAATAATATTAATAATAATAATAATAATAATAATAATAATAATAATAATAATAATGTTCGTTCGCCTCTGAGAACTTTGTGAAAAAACATTTTATTTATTCCTTTTTACACGTCATTATATTTTGCATTTCATTTACAAGCTTTTGATTTTAAAACACGGCCAACGCTTCTCTCGCAGGCGCTGACCCGAAACTCGGCATTTCCCAACATAAATACCAATAATTTAACTGTTCGGGATGTTCGTACTCCGTGTCCATTCCACACTCTTCCCAGAAATCAGTGAAAGGAATCACAAAAAAAAATAAACGACCACAGAACTCTGGAGCCGTTCCTCTGTTCCTCAGTGTAAGATACTGAGCGCCCCCTGCAGGTCGTACTCTACAACTACACCGCACTTATTCTAGGGCTGTTTAACTGAGACGACTAAAAAGTCTCCGTAAAATCTCTCTATTAAAAAGAACAGACTCGAGTTTTAGCTGGACAGCAGATGTGATTCAATATGAATCAGAGCTAATCGACTCATCATGTTCTCGAATAAACCCAGTGCACTAGAAATACATCACTTTATCGCTCGGCAGTCTGCTTACATGTACTTACAGGTCGATAAACATCAAATCACAGCTCATTTTATATATATATATTTATATATTCCGCCTTACAGGTCATTTCTCAGCTTGTAATATTAAACTGATCCTTATGGAAGCGCAGTTCTGCTCAGTGGAAAGGAATACGTCACGTTTTTCTTCATTTTTGGCAGCTGTACACCTCAACCTATAATGAGGTCATTTAATACTAATACTACTACTAATAATAATAATACACAGTTACTCTGTGGTATAGTGTTTAAAAGATGAGATTAGTCGTCAGGAGCTAGTAATACCTGGTCGTATTAACCATAAAATAAAGATTTCTGAACGTATCTGAAGACCTGAATCTAAAAATCAGCATAAAACCCGTCCACGCTCGCGTTCCTTCCTCCAGCACACGCACACAGCAGCAGCGCGGTCAGTTCTCCGCGGCCTCGCCTTTACTCTTCCTCCTGAACCACCTGGACATGGACGATCTCTTCTTCTTTTCTTTCTTGATGTCTGAAAGAAAAAGAAAAAAGAAAAAGTCCAAATCACTGAAATCGCCTCTAGAAAAAAAAAAAAAAAAAAGTCCTTTTCGTCCACTCACGATTATTACCTGAAAGCTTTAAGCTCCGCCCACTCCGCCTCATATCTCCCGGTCACGTTATAAACCGTGTCGTTTAAACTGTATCGAAAGGCAAAAATCCGCACTAACCGGCGTGGGAAATACGTGAAATTGTTTTTAAAAACGTCTCAAAAGCGCTTTTCTTTTTAAAAACAATATTCAGAAGAACAAAAACAAAATCTCATTTCGAAGATGACCCGCATTCCTGAAATCTTACATTCGCAGAGAAATTACAGAGAAATATCCCAACACCGCGATTATTTTTTAAATCTGATCGATTTTATGCTAAAAATCACCACACAGTGAAAAAAGAAAGCCAATAGTTTTAGATATAAAACAGTGCCTGGAATTTTCTTAAGAATCTTCTTAACATTCCAACAAACATTTATGTAAAAGTTGTTGTTTTGGTTGCCTCTCCCCCGCAAAATCCCCCCCGTGGAGAGTGTATTCACAGTGAAATGAACATTTTTAAACGTCATCCAAGCCACGTTTTTTTTTGTTGTTTTTTTTTTTCTAACATTAGATAACTGGCTTCGATAAAAAGTGAGAAAGTTATTTCTCGAGATTTCATTCGGACGAAGCGTGAAACCATTTCAGCGTAAAAAAGCGACCCGTGAGATTCTCAAAAGCTAGAAACAGCCATAAAAGATGAACCGCGAGAGCTTCCGCTTCGGGGTCGGGTTTCCCCCCCTCACGTGTTCACGTGTAGAATTTCACCTGCAACGGGAACTTTCACATTTAAACGGAATATTTCATCTGGGAATCAAAAACAGCTTTTACAAATCATGAATTGCAAATGCTCGTGACTTTTGCCCACGGTTCTGGGACGGCTTAATTGGCTCGGTGAATTATAGCTGTTTTTTTTTTTTTTTTTCAAATCTGAATATGCATTTCAGAGCTAAACAGCGGCCGACTCACCCAGCGACTCCGATAGTTTCCATTAGCAGTCATTAAATCAAAATGGAACGCGTAACTTCCCGTGTTATTCACATTTTGGCCTTTATAAAAACACCGAATACATAAACACGCACACACCAATTACCCAGAAGTCACTGTGCACGGGTAACGGAGGCGGAGGGCGGCGAAAGAGTCAGCGCTTCCTGTAAAGAAACTTCGGTTTTATTTTTGACCAACTTTCACTTTCAAAACAAAAATGAAGCACTACACTGCGGCGCTTTAATGCAGATGATCTCCAGCGCGATTACGCCCGACTAAAAGCTTTGGAATGGAAGTGCTCGGGTAATTACCCGTCGTCACAACAACGCGCTTTCATCTCGAGGTACGATGGAGCCGTTTCTGACCGGAACACAAGCCACTCTGTCCCACTGATATTACACTTCCAACAGAGAAAATACAGATAGAACCTTTTACACAACACCCAATCTTCATCTTCACACGAATCACTGGAAGGTTGCGTCATACAAACAGGAAGTTGCGTCATACAAACAGGAAGTTGCGTCATACAAACCAGATGTAGAAGAAACCCAAGTTCTCTCCTTAAACTCGGTTGCTTTAATTCCTGTATTTATGATGCTGTGATATTGACTCACCAACTGTTCACTCTGGAAGTACAGTACACGCCCCCTGTTACACACACGCCCCCTGTTACACACCCGCCCAATAACACACACCTGTTACACGCCCTCTGTTATACACACGCCCCATGTTACACACACGCCCCACATCCCCTGTTACACACACGCCCACATTCCCCCTGTTACACACACGCCCCACACGCCCCCTGTTACACACACGCCCCCACACGCCCCTGTTACACACACGCCCCCACACGCCCGTTATACACATGCCCCCTGTTACACGCCCCACACGCCCCCTGTTACACACCGCCCCCTGTTACACACACCGCGCCCCCTGTTACACACACGCCCCCTGTTACACACCGCGCCCCTGTGGTGTACACACTGTATAATATTACTGTACAGGATAGAACTTTCATTTTTTCCTCTCTACTTACCGAGGTTTTGAATCATCTTATTTAACTGCTCGTCCTCCTCTTCCTCTCTGCGCACACACACACACACACACACACACACACACACACACACACACACACACAGGAAATGAGCAAAAAATACAATAAATAAAAGAATCGAGAGAACATCCTGTCTGAATGAAACCAAGTGGACTCGGTTAAACGGTGAAGTAAAATGGATCTTTTATATCATTTTTATCCTCTAATCCAATCAGTCAGCTCCGTGGTGGAGATGGTGACACACACACACACACACACACACACACACACACTCAGTCGGTCCTCGTCGAGCCCGTCCACAATAGCATTTCTGTCGTCCACTATTTCCACCAGTTTGGCCATCAGCTCCTCTTCTCGCTTTTTATCTTGGGAAGTCTTCAAGTGTTCTAAACACACACACACACACACACACACACACACACACACACAGTATAAAATGATTTGCATATTTTTTTAAACACTGCTCCTCTCTTCTTCTTTTTTCTATATAGAATTGGCAGCGTGCTTTTCTAACAAGTATTCATTATCCCCGTTCTGAGTGAAAGCTCTTATTCTGATGTTTAATTTATGATAAAACTCTGCGGTCCTTCTCGACTTTAATCTATTACACCGTTTCATCCGGCGCAGCGTTTCGCCGCTCGTATACTTAACACCCGACACTTCACATCCAAGTATTAGGAACCCGCGGCGGGGAAAAGCCCGCGACTCGCTTTAACGCCCACTTTTCTGAACGGACTTCCTTTGTGTTCAGGAATCACTTCCCTCCGAACGAGAGAGCAGACCGTGGAAAGATGTGGAGAGGACGGGTTTATTACAGCTGAAGACACCCTGGACTTGTGTTTATCAGGAAATGCATATCGTGCAGCAATATTAGTATAAATCAATCATTTAATTACACTCAATCAAGCTTCATTCGCATCAGGAACGGACCGTGACAAAGCACCGGCTTCGCTTTCTAGGATCAGTTTCAATTTTATTTAATAATCGTTTAAATTAATCAGTATATAAAACAGTACCTGAATAAGTAAGTAAGCTACTCAGTCAGTCAGTAAATGACATAAATATGAAACCAGTAATTCAATATATAATCCAGTAATTCAGTATATAAACCAGTATATAATCCAGTAATTCAATATATAAACCAGTATTTCAATATATAAACCGGTAATTCAGTATATAATCCAGTAATTCAATATATAAACCAGTATATAATCCAGTAATTCAATATATAAACCAGTATATAATCCAGTAATTCAGTATATAATCCAGTATTTCAATATATAAACCGGTAATTCAGTATATAATCCAGTAATTCAGTATATAATCCAGTAATTCAATATATAAACCAGTAATTCAGTATATAAACCAGTATATAATCCAGTAATTCAGTATATAATCCAGTATTTCAATATATAAACCGGTAATTCAGTATATAATCCAGTAATTCAGTATATAATCCAGTAATTCAATATATAATCCAGTAATTCAGTATATAAACCAGTATATAATCCAGTAATTCAGTATATAAACCAGTATATAATCCAGTAATTCAATATATAAACCAGTAATTTGGTATATAATCCAGTATATAATCCAGTAATTCAGTATATAATCCAGTATTTCAATATATAAACCGGTAATTCAGTATATAATCCAGTAATTCAGTATATAATCCAGTATTTCAATATATAAACCGGTAATTCAGTATATAATCCAGTAATTCAGTATATAAACCAGTATATAATCCAGTAATTCAGTATATAATCCAGTATTTCAATATATAAACCGGTAATTCAGTATATAATCCAGTAATTCAGTATATAATCCAGTAATTCAATATATAAACCAGTATATAATCCAGTAATTCAGTATATAATCCAGTATTTCAATATATAAACCGGTAATTCAGTATATAATCCAGTAATTCACTATATAATCCAGTAATTCAGTATATAATCCAGTAATTCAATATATAATCCAGTAATTCAGTATATAATCCAGTATTTCAATATATAAACCGGTAATTCAGTATATAATCCAGTAATTCAGTATATAAACCAGTATATAATCCAGTAATTCAGTATATAATCCAGTAATTCACTATATAATCCAGTAATTCAGTATATAATCCAGTAATTCAATATATAATCCAGTAATTCAGTATATAATCCAGTATTTCAATATATAAACCGGTAATTCAGTATATAATCCAGTAATTCAGTATATAAACCAGTATATAATCCAGTAATTCAGTATATAAACCAGTATATAATCCAGTAATTCAGTATATAATCCAGTATTTCAATATATAAACCGGTAATTCAGTATATAATCCAGTAATTCAGTATATAATCCAGTAATTCAATATATAAACCAGTATATAATCCAGTAATTCAGTATATAATCCAGTAATTCAGTATATAATCCAGTAATTCAGTATATAATCCAGTAATTCAATATATAATCCAGTAATTCAGTATATAATCCAGTAATTCAATATATAATCCAGTAATTCAGTATATAATCCAGTAATTCAGTATATAAACCAGTATATAATCCAGTAATTCAGTATATAAACCAGTATATAATCCAGTAATTCAGTATATAATCCAGTATTTCAATATATAAACCGGTAATTCAGTATATAATCCAGTAATTCAGTATATAATCCAGTAATTCAATATATAAACCAGTATATAATCCAGTAATTCAGTATATAATCCAGTATTTCAATATATAAACCGGTAATTCAGTATATAATCCAGGAATTCACTATATAATCCAGTAATTCAGTATATAATCCAGTAATTCAATATATAATCCAGTAATTCAGTATATAAACCAGTATATAATCCAGTATTTCAATATATAAACCGGTAATTCAGTATATAATCCAGTAATTCAGTATATAAACCAGTATATAATCCAGTAATTCAATATATAATCTAGTAATTCAGTATATAAACCAGTATATAATCCAGTAATTCAGTATATAATCCAGTAATTCAATATATAATCTAGTAATTCAGTATATAAACCAGTATATAATCCAGTAATTCAGTATATAATCCAGTAATTCAATATATAATCTAGTAATTCAGTATATAAACCAGTATATAATCCAGTAATTCAGTATATAATCCAGTAATTCAGTATATAATCCAGTAATTCAGTATATAATCCAGTAATTCAATATATAATCTAGTAATTCAGTATATAAACCAGTATATAATCCAGTAATTCAGTAGGTCAGGCAGTAAATGGATATTTTAATTAAGTAAATAAGACACTCAGTCAGTAAACAAACAAATAAACAGAGAGTAATGTAAAAAAACATGATTTATTACCTTGTTTTTCCATCAGGTGCCGAAGCTCTGCCTCGACATTAGTCTGCTCCTCCTCCAGGTCCTGAGATCTTCCACTGTCACACACACACACACACACACACACACACACACACAGAGTTAAACGGCTACAGCTCTGAAACAGACTGAAACTTTTACACATTTAGGGAAGAACTTTATATTCCGTTAAAGTGTGCTTCAGTGACATTATTATTATTATTATTATTATTATTATTATTATTATTATTAAAGACGTAGTTACATGTAAACCAGCTCGGACTCCCGCCGGATGTAAACCTGTTTGCTTCGGATGAGATTAAACCAGTCCACCATCAAGTCATTCGTCAACACGTCCTCCTGGTTCTCTGAAAGAGAAAAACACAGTTTTTGGATTTGTTTCAGGTTGAGGTTTATAAACGAGTGAATAAGAGGGGGATGAGGAGTGACGGAGGAGATGAAGAGGGGGATGAGGAGTGACGGAGGAGATGAAGAGGGGATGAGGAGGACGGAGGAGATGAAGAGGGGATGAGGAGGACGGAGGAGATGAAGAGGGGGATGAGTGACGGAGGAGATGAAGAGGGGGATGAGGAGTGACGGAGGAGATGAAGAGGGGGAGGAGGAGTGACGGAGGAGATGAAGAGGGGGATGAGGAGTGACGGAGGAGATGAAGAGGGGGATGAGGAGTGACGGAGGAGATGAAGAGGGGGATGAGGAGTGACGGAGGAGATGAAGAGGGGATGAGGAGTGACGGAGGAGATGAAGGGAAGATGAGGAGTGACGGAGGAGATGAAGGGAAGATGAGGAGTGACGGAGGAGATGAAGAGGGGGATGAGGAGTGACGGAGGAGATGAAGGGAAGATGAGGAGTGACGGAGGAGATGAAGGGAAGAGGAGGACGGAGGAGATGAAGGGGGATGAGGAGGACGGAGGAGATGAAGGGAAGATGAGGAGGACGGAGGAGATGAAGAGGGGGATGAGGAGTGACGGAGGAGATGAAGAGGGGGATGAGGAGGACGGAGGAGATGAAGAGGGGATGAGGAGTGACGGAGGAGATGAAGAGGGGATGAGGAGTGACGGAGGAGATGAAGGGGGATGAGGAGGACGGAGGAGATGAAGAGGGGATGGAGAGTGACGGAGGAGATGAAGGGAAGATGAGGAGGGCGGAGATGAAGGGAAGATGAGGAGTGACGGAGGAGATGAAGAGGGATGAGGAGTGACGGAGGAGATGAAGGAAGATGAGGAGTGACGGAGGAGATGAAGGGAAGATGAGGAGTGACGGAGGAGATGAAGGGGGATGAGGAGTGACGGAGGAGATGAAGGGAAGATGAGGAGTGACGGAGGAGATGAAGGGAAGATGAGGAGTGACGGAGGAGATGAAGGGGGATGAGGAGGAGGAGGAGATGAAGGGAAGATGAGGAGGACGGAGGAGATGAAGGGAAGATGAGGAGTAACGGAGGAGATGAAGGGGGATGAGGAGTGACGGAGGAGATGAAGGGAAGATGAGGAGTGACGGAGGAGATGAAGAGGGGGATGAGGAGTGGACGGAGGAGATGAAGAGGGGAAGGATGAGGAGCGGAGGAGATGAAGGGAAGATGAGGAGTGACGGAGGAGATGAAGAGGGGGATGAGGAGTGACGGAGGAGATGAAGAGGGGGATGAGGAGTGACGGAGGAGATGAAGAGAAGATGAGGAGTGACGGAGGAGATGAAGGGAAGATGAGGAGTGACGGAGGAGATGTAATTAAAATAAGACGTCCACCCTGTCGTCACTTTAACTCGTCTTTAATTAAACACGCAGACATTAAGCACATGGAGCTTTATGTTCAGGAGGTGTGGGGGATAACGAGAAACAGGAAGTGGAATACTAGATATTTTATCACAAAGAGACACGACTGCTGAACGTTTAGTTCGAGAAGCAGACGCGTGGACTCGAGACGTCCCTCTAACGGGTCGACGTCCTCACCCTCCTCACACCGTCGCAGCTGTTTCTCCAACTCCACTCCATCCTTCTCCAGCTCATCCAGCTTCGTCTCGATGTCCTTCAGCTCCCTCATGATCTCTTCTCGGGGGATGTGACCCGGCTGTAACAAAACACACACACGAAAGAAAGAATCGTTTCAGGTACGAGACTAAAGACGACCCGTCTCACCAACAGAAAAGGATTTTATAAGACATTAACACAGAATTTCTCATTCCTCAGCAAGACACAAACACAACGCTGTTGCAGATCTCAAACACGAACCTTCGACGGTTTCTGCGTCTCCGCCGTTGAAGAGGAAGTTTCCTGACATGACGAGCTGCTTTCATCGTTAAAGTCTAAACGAAAGTGACGAAAAGAACAAAATCTTTAAAAATACACTGAAAACGAGACACGTCACTTCCCCAGTAGTGTCTTTCTCACATTTCAGACTCATCGGTCCTGAACCTGAGCTGCTGTAGATACGCCCCGCCCCCGGCCCCGCCCCCGGCCCGATATAAAGAGCAAGCATGAACACGTTTTTAAATATCAACACCCTGAACTACTCCAGCTGTAATCCGATCTCTTCACAGTAACACGTTCGCCTCGTGCATCCTCACACGGGACACACACACGTTTTACTCCCCTGTGCGACGGCGCCCCCAAGTGGCCAACACCGTCCGAGCTTCGAGAATAAAGTCAATTCAAATAAACTTTACTGATCCGGATTGTTCCAGCTGCGCAAGACGATACAAAAGCAGTGAAGACAGCAACGGGGAGCGTCCTTACTTTTACGGCTTTCCTCACTGCCGTGGCGGAGCGTCGTCCTGTTCTCCAGCACGCCGGTCGAGGGCGATTTTGCGCCGCCACCACTGTTTGTAGAAAGCGAAGCGGCAGACGCAGTAGAAGGGCTCGTCGTGTGCGATTCCCAGGGCCGAGGCACCGTATTAGACGTCTTCGGTTGGCTGGACGGTGTGGCGTCTTGGGCGTTTCTGGAGCTGATGACCGGAAGAGCGAAAAAAGCTCAGTATTAAAGAACTTCCTCAGCGAGCTGTGCAACGCATATCAGGACTTCCCCTCACCTCTAAAGCAGGTGGAGATTTGAAAGAGGACAGGGAAAGAAGGGAGTGGCTAAGCAGACGCGGCATGCCGATGATAGCGTGCGGCGGAGCGAGGAAGGCACGTCAAGAGGGCGTGAGAGAGACAGACCATCTGGAGAGTCAACCAATCAAAACAAAAAGATTCAAAAGCACAAATCAATGGTTAGCAAAAAACATCGGTAGCGAAGGAAAGCAACAGTGAGCACAGGCGGGGAAACCGAGACACGAGACGGACACGAGAGACCGAACAAAAGATGCGCTAGGAGACCTACATCGTGTTCTTGGCCACAGGTTTGAGCATAGATCTCCAGTCTGAAGGCGCCTTCTCGGTTCCTGAAACGGAAGAACTGGTTCTGTGAAGCTGAGGGGGCAAATATACAGCCGACAGGCTGATAAAACCTCTAACCTGGCACACCGAATACATTCAGAACGATATATTCTATTCTACATTAAAACTGTGCGCACTGGAATCTCATTACAATACCTGAAAAAAATCACTGTTATTCCACTAGGGGGAAACACTGAGCAATAAACTCTGAGCCACGGTCACGGGACTGAATAAAGGTTTTACCTAAAATGAGTGTGAGCGATTCTCTCACACACACACACACACACACACTATCCTACATCGTTAAAGCAATCGCATCTCCTCACCCTTGTGGTCAGAAGGCTGTGTGTTAGCTGCTCTCGGTGGGGATTTGTCTCTGGAACTCAGCCAGCTGGATGTTTTATCTGAACTGGGGTTTGTACCGAGTTCTACATCGATGTTCGATACTTTCAGCAGCACTCTGGTGGTCGGCCCTTTGCTGGCAGCGGGTACGGGGGAAATGTTACTCCTGGAAAAAGGTTTTAAAACCCAGTGGGGAGAGAAAAAAAAAGAGGCGTGTTAGCACTGATGATGCACAAGGGGGCGATATAAACCAGCTTTATGATGCCTTTAAAAAAATAAATAATAATCCAAACCCCATGAAATAGTTAAAAACACTCCATTGGAGTTATTCTATTGATATCAAAAACACCTCTGTGTGACGCTGCTGATGAATTTAAAACAAACGTGTAAATAAATAAATAAATAAATAAATAACGAAACCCACTTAGCATTAGTTCTCAGTCCGGCATGTGGCGAAGGCGTGCTGCTGTTTTTGCTGGTCTCGTCAGTCACAAACTTGCTAATGATGGACTTCGCTTTCCCCTTATCGCCATCGTTCTCCTTTCCTTTCGTCCAGCCGTCGGCTCGTAGCAGCAGCTTGCCTTTACCTGCACCTCCGGCAGCTCCTGCACCTCCCGTTACTGGCTTTTCATTAGGCGGGGTCGCTGTATTGTCCGTCGTGGCTGATACCGAGCTCGCGGGGCTATAACCGGACTCGAAGAATCTGGTGAGAGAAAAGAAGGAAATGAGAAGGAAGTAATATATAAAGGTTTACTCCTGAAACGTAACGCCGCCTCGTTAACTGAAGGCATAACGTGCCTCGTCACATGAACATTAAACCATGGCTGTAAGTACGCAAGTCTGTAAATAAGTTCGTAATTACGCCGGAATCTTACATCAGAATCAAGTACGTACGTAAGCTCATACAGAATGGAGTTCTTAGTAAGTTTTTAAAACAAATAAGGACGAATGTTTGTAAATAATTCATAAGTAAATTCACGAATAAATGAAGTAACTTCGTAAGTTCTTCATTAATTCCAGTTCATAAGCAAAGTACATCTGTATTCAGTAAGACGTCCGTCCTTAAATACGAATAGAACATAAAATATAAAGACTAAAACACGGCGCTAAACTTCTGCTATTTAGAAGTGAATTATAGAATTATTTATTACTTTAACTTCACAGAACCGAACCCTAATCCTCACCTCTGTCTGGCCTCCAGGTTCCTCTGGACTGAGCTGCTCGGACCTTTAGGAACCTCTGTGAGAACCTTCTGTTCGGGGGGACTTTTCACCGTCACGGTCACAAAATTAGAAGCTGTGGGTTTATAGCGAGGGGTAGGTGTAGGGGTAGGTGTAGGGGTAGGAGTAGGGCCAGATGTAGGGGCAGGGGTACGGGCGGGCGTACGGGCCTCTGAACTTTCGTTCTTACGGGCAGATGTAGGGGCAGGGGTACGGGTGGGTGTAGGTGTAGGGGCAGGGGTACGGGCGGGTGTAGGTGTAGGGGCAGGGGTACGGGCGGGTGTAGGTGTAGGGGCAGGGGTACGGGCGGGTGTAGGTGTAGGGGCAGGGGTGGGTGTAGGTGTAGGGGCAGGGGTACGGGCCTCTGAACTTTCGTTCTTACTCAGGGGCCAAAGCGAGCCGAGCTTAGGCTGGGTGGAGTCTTTCCCCAGACTCTTGAGAGCGCTGTCCTTTGGGGTCGGTGGTGCCTTGCTGATGGTTGGTGTGGTTTGGTTGTAGCGTGCAGGTGGTGTGACCTGAGCGGGCGGAGTCTTCTGTGTATTTTGGTGTGACTTGCAGATAAACGTGTTGGGCTCTTTTCCAGGTTTGTACGTTCCAGAGAGCAGAATATTGAAGCACTCGCTGCATCTGTTAAACAGAAACAACGTCATCATCATCATCATCATCATCATCCGCCCTCTTGAACACAGATCCCGACGTGTACACCCGTACACCGTCATCACACGTGGTTTAAATCACACGGCTTCTGCACACTGTTAATGGTTAACGGCTGGAAATTCCCCCACGGCGTCCGACACCGATGACTCACTGCTCATGTGCGCCTGAGCAGATCTGTTGTTGTCGCGTGACGCCAAATACTCCGCGGCAACCGTACCGCGACATCTGAAGAGAACGAGTTTGACGTTTCTGAAGTACGAGAACTTTAGAATTAGACTCGTGGGAAATTTGCATCGGACTTCGTACGCGACAGACTTGAACATGGCGTGTGAGCGAATAAATACGACAACATTAGTGAGAAAAGAAAAAAAAAAGAAAGAAAGAAAGAAAGCTGGTCATACTTGAAGCAGTTTCTGTGGTACAGCTTCCCGTCCACTAGGTGTCTCTGGACGAGGTGGACGTGTTTATTACAGACGCTGCAGCCTCGGTTTATGCTCCCAGGTTTCTCCGAGCGCTCTTCCGGAACGTCTCTCTGCATAACCACAACAACGTAAACGATCTATAAACATGTTTAGAAAGTTCACTGCACTCACAGTGCTTCACATAAGTATTCACCCCCCTCAGTAGAGTTTAGCTGTAATGTAATGTTCAGCTGCGTGGGAAACGTCTCATCATGCTTTCGCTTGCATGTCTGGGCGAAGTCTTCAAACTCCATCACATATTCCATATTTTATTATTAACTAATCCCGATTTGTTATTTAGTAGTCCGAAACATCGAAAGGTTCCCCGGGGGGTGAATACTTACGCAACTGAACTGTATAGTCACAAAGCGTGGAAGCGACTGGGCAGAACACCTCTCAACAGAAACAGATGGTATAACCGTACTGGTCTAAATGTAATGGAACGTAACTGGAGTAACGTTTGATCTCGTCACCTTGGTGTCCGTGTCGGCTTTGGGCGAGCTGAACGCTTTCGCCGTGACCGCTTGGTTCTTTCTCCCTGACGTACGATCGATGGGTTCCTCAGCCGGCCTCTTCACACCTGCCAAACCCCCGACTCCAGACACAAGTAAAGCGTGAGTATCGGTTCTGTAAACTAAAGCGTGCGTGAGTGTTACAGACGTCCGTCTTACTGGGAGAGCGGCCGTGGAAGTAGTTGTAATACTGAGAGACGTAGGTGAGGATGCTGAGACGATCCGGGACTTTCATAGCCACCATGTCTTCTGCGTCCAACAGAGCAGGAATGCTCAGCTGCTCCTCGGCCACCCGGAACGCCTGGAAGAAAAAAACAAAAAAAAACATCGTTTGATTCCGTTATCAGTGAAAACAGAGACGACACCCGTCTCTCTCTCCACCCGTCTCTCTCCACCCGTCTCTCTCTCTCTCTCTCTCTCCACCCGTCTCTCTCTCTCTCTCTCTCTCTCTCTCCACCCGTCTCTCTCTCTCTCTCTCTCTCTCTCTCTCTCTCTCTCTCTCTCTCTCTCTCTCTCTCTCTCTCTCTCTCTCTCTCTCTCTCTCTCTCTCTCTCTCTCTCTCTCTCTGTCTCTCTCTCTCTCTCTCTCTCTCTGTCTCTCTCTCTCTCTCTCTCTCTCTCTCTCTCTCTCTCTCTCTCTCTCCTGTCTCTCTCTCTCTCTCTCTCTCCACCCGTTCTCTCTCTCTCTCTCTCTCTCCCTGTCTCTCTCTCTCTCCTCTCTCCACCCGTTCTCTCTCTCTCTCTCCACCCACTCTCTCTCTTTTCTTCACCCATCTTCTCTCTTCTCTCTCCACCCGTGTCTCTCTCTCTCTCTCTCCATCCGTTTCTCTCTCTCCACCCGTTTCTCTCTTTCTCTCTCTCTCTCTCTCTCCACCTGTCTCTTCTCTTTCTCTCTCTCTCTCTCTCTCTCTCTCCACCCGTCTTTTTTTTCTCTCTCTCTCTCTCTCTCTCCACTCGTCTCTCTCTCTCATTATAAAAACAGTTTACTTCCATTTCCTCTCATCGTGGAGCGCAACTGTCATCTCGTCAAATTTCCACAATTTTACAGTACACCACCTCTGCATTTATAACTTACAGTATCTCCCAAAAGTTAGTGCACCCCTCACATGTGTGTAAATATTTGATGATAAGTCACATGACACCGGGGAGGGAAAATGGCTAATTGGGCCCAATGTGGACATTTTCACTTAGGGGTGTACTAACTTCTGTTGCCAGCGGTTTAGACATTAATGTCTGTGTGTTGAGTTATTTTGAGGAGACAGTAAATGTACACTGTTACACAAGCTGTACACTCACTACTTTACATTGTAGCAAAGTGTCATTTCTTCAGTGTTGTCTCATGAAAATACATCATCAGATATTAACACAC
>CM022772.1:383662-403662 GCA_012411365.1 Ameiurus melas | reverse complement strand
CTTCAGCACTGAACACATCAGACCAGTGTGTGTGTGAGTGTGTGTGTGTATGAGTGTATGAGAGTGTGTGTGTGTGCATGAGTGTATTTGTGTGTGTGTATATGAGTGTGTGTGTGTGTATTAGAGTGTGTGTGTGTATGAGTGTGTGTGTATATGAGTGTGTGTATGTATGAGTGTGTGTGTGAGTGTGTATGTATATGAGTGTGTGTGTGTATGAGTGTGTATATGAGTGTGTGTGTGTGTGTATGAGTGTGTGTATATGTGTGTTTGTGAGTGTGTATGAGTGTGTGTGTATGTGTGTGTGTATATGAGTGAGTATGTGTGTGTGTATATATATGAGTGTATGTGTGTATATGTGTGTGTGTGTGTGTGTATGAGTGTGTGTATGTATGAGTGTGTGTGTGAGTGTGTATGTGAGTGTGTATGTTGAGTGTGTGTGTGTATAGTGTGTATATGAGTGTGTGTGTGTATGAGTGTAATGAGTGTGTGTATATGAGTGTGTGTGTGTGTGTATGAGTGTGTGTATGAGTGTGTGTTATTTATGTGTGTGTGTATGAGTGTGTGTATATGTGTGGTGTGTGAGTGTGTATGAGTGTGTGGTTTATATGTGTGTGTGTGAGTGTGTATGAGTGTGTGTGTATGAGTGTGTGTGTATATGAGTGTGTGTGTGTGTGTAGAGTGTGTATATATTGTGTGTGTGAGTGTGTATGAGTGTGTGTTATGTGTGTGTGTATATATGAGTATGTGGTGTGTATATATATGAGTGTATGTGTGTAGTATGTGTGTGTGTGTGTGTGTGTATGAGTTGTGTGTGTGTATTGAGGTGTGTGTGTGTGTGTGTATATATATGAGTGTATGTGTGTATATTTGTGTGTGTGTGTGTGTGTGGGTTTGTGTGTGTGTGTATGTGTGTTGTGTATATGAGTATGTGTGTGTATATAAGGAGTGTATGTGTATATGTTGTGTGTGTGTGTGTGTGTATGAGTGTGTGTGTGTGTGTGTGTGTGTGTGTGTGTGTATGTGTGTGTATGTGTGTGTGTGATATGAGTGAGTATGTGTGTGTGTATATATGAGTGTATGTGTGTATATGTGTGTGTGTGTGTGTGTGTGTGTATGAGTGTGTATGAGTGTGTGTGAGTGTGTGTGTGTGTATGTGTGTGTGTGTATATGAGTGAGTATGTGTGTGTGTATATATGAGTGTATGTGTGTATATGTGTGTGTGTGTGTGTGTGTATGAGTGTGTGTGTGTGTGTGAGTGTGTGTGTGTGTATGAGTGTGTATACGAGTGTGTGTGTATTGATTTCGTTTTTCTTCCTGTCCCGTATCTACACCACCTTTCACTGGAACTCCCCTGGAGGCAGGTACGGGACGGCGGCGTGTCGGTTAATACCCCACTGGGCGTGGCGTGCGGTGAGACGCTCCTGTAGAACTTGTTCAGTCTTGCTGAGTCACACTGACCTCCTGCCACCTCCAGCCGCACGTTAGCTTAGCAACAGGCTCCGCCTTTCTTTATAGAAGAGAAAGTGTCCTCGGAGTGTGTTCCTACAACGCTGCCTGCTTGGATCTGTCGATGGTGTATGATCTGGTGTGTAGAACCAGGACTTCTGATTTCTTTCAGGTTGTTGCTGTTCTACACATATCCCTGATCATGTGACCGAGTTTACCTTTATAAACACATGAGCGTTCCAAACTCGTGACCAATCTGAGGTGTAGAGCTGCACAGGTTCCTCAAACACTTACTGACACTTTATTATTAGATCATTTCATCGACATTCCAGTGAACTGCAGCGACTTCTTCCATCGTGAGAGAGTCACACAAACAGTGACGATGGAGACATGACCTGCGGATCACGAATACGGAGCGGCTTCACGCCCCGAACCCCGTCTGAACGTCCGGCGAGACGAGACGAGGCGAGGCGGTCTGTTCAAAGCTAAAAATATCTTTATTTCGACTTCGTTCACAGCACAAACATCACACACGAGAAGAAGATTTACATTTAGATTTAGAGGAGAAGAGAAGATCTACAGCTCTGGACAGCATGTAATAACACCACGTCCGCACTGCCGGAAGATTCTGGGCTTTAAAGCATTTCGCAGAAGTTTCGATACGGACTTGAAGACGTTCACAGTAGAGCAGAAGATCAGGACGTCCCCCAGGTCTGATGTGTTAGAAGGCACAAAACCTTTAAAAATCAACCCTTCTACAGTGACGTAATCTTCTCAGGAAAAAAAAGGGTCAGAAAAAGTCGAGTTATTCCCAGAAATCCAGAGATGATGCAGTTTAAAGAAGCGATACTTTACATTCCATCACGATTTAGTGCGATGAAGCCGATAGAATCTGTTCCCTTTATACAATATATACTCTTATCTATATCTATATCTATATCTATTCTTATATTTATAATACTCTTACACCTCTGTCCAGACAGCAACGCGTTAATCCTGGGATTTGGGACAGTCCGGATGGCGTTCGGATGGCGTTCCTACGTTCTCAGCAGCACGGAGATGACGGTGTCGGCGTTATCGAGAACGCCGAGAGACTCGCCGTAAAAGCGCGGCGCACGTCTGCGGACCAGCGAAACTCGTACGTAAAGATGGATGACCGCGCCGCCACGCCCCGCCCCTTTCTTTCTATTGGCCGAGACGTGACGAAACTACCAGAAGCGGATCTCCCGCACGTCCGTTCCCCTTCGGTGAATTCGGCGTGACGCGCTCGGAGCGAGGCGCTATCCGCCCTTTTCCGCATACACGGGTTCACGGGAGCGTGCGCTCGACGATTTCTCTAACGATGGGAGAATTTTATTTCGGCTCCAGAGGAGAAAGTGGAGATGCGGGTGTTTCGGGGAGCGCTGCAGAGAATCCGTAAACATCCGGAGTCCTTCTCTCGCGAGTTCGCTGAGGCGTATTGCACCACGCCCGGTCCCTGAACGCTGGGAGAACATCACGCTCAGATTCATCGTCTCCCTTCAGCGAGAATCACGCAATTATTGGAAATTACAAAACATTGCTTGCTAATTTAAAACGTTCTTAACTAAAGTGTCGAGATTTTATTTTTTGTTTTTTTCTGTACGCAGTGCACGCACTCGCACCGTCCTGAAGATTACACGCGAATTAAAAAGAATAAAGCAACAAACATGAGGGTTTCGATTATGGATCACTTCCAGCTGATGGTGAAGTTCTGACTGAGGTTCAGACCCAACTCGTCTACTCTCAACACCTAGAGAGAGAGAGACAGAGAGAGAGAGGGGGGGAGAAAGGGGAGAGAGAGAGAAAGAAAGGGGAGAGAGAGAGAGAGAGAAAGGAGAGAGAGAGAAAGAGAGAGAAAGAAAGGACAGAGAGAGAGAGAGAGAAAGAAAGGACAGAGAGAGAGACAGAGAGAGAGAGAGAGAGAGAGAGACAGAGACAGAGAGAGAGAGAGAGAGAGAGAGAGAGAGAGAGAGAGAGGGAGAGAGAGAGAGAGAGGGGGGGGAAAGGGGAGAGAGGGGAGAAAGGGGAGAGAGAGAGAGAGAAAGGAGAGAGAAAGAGAGAGAGAGAGAAAGAAAGGACAGAGAGAGAGACAGAGAGAGAGAGAGAGAAAGAAAGGAGAGAGAGAGAGAAAGAAAGGAGAGAGAGAGAGAGAGAGAGACAGAGAGAGAGAGAGGGAAGAGAGAGAGACAGAGAGAGACAGAGAGAGAGAGAGAGAGAGAGAGGGAGAGAGAGACAGAGAGAGGGAGAGAGAGACAGAGAGAGAGAGAGAGAGAGAGAGAGAGAGAGAGAGGAGAGAGAGACAGAGAGAGACAGAGACAGAGAGAGAGAGGGAGAGAGAGAGAGAGAGAGAGAGAGAGAGAAAAAGAGAGAGAGAGAGAGAGAGAGACAGAGAGAGAGAGAGAGGAGAGAGAGACAGAGAGAGAGGGAGAGAGAGACAGAGAGAGAGACAGAGACAAGAGAGAGAGAGAGAGAGAGAGACAGAGAGAGAGAGAGAGAGAGAGAGAGAGAGAGAGAGAGAGAACAGGTTATCAGGTTTAATACCGACTCCATGGCGTTTCTCCTCACCATCACAGTTAGTCAGTTAGGACGTGAGACCTGATTGGACGTGTACTCGAACGCCGCTTCTTGCGAATTCACGGTGACGCTGCTCGGCGCCGTCTTCACGCCGTAAAACGAGACCGTCTCCACCGTGAGGTACGTGGCCTCCACGTGACTGCGTACCACCTGTGATGTCATCGTGTTCTAGAGAACGGTAGAATAACGACGTGTTATTACTCTGGATCCTGATTGGTCGGCGGGCGTCGATTATACATTATGGCGCGCTCGTTTCCGACGCGTCGCCGTCCCTAGCGCGTGCGTATCCCTATACGACTGCGGCGTGATTTCGGAAGTACCTGTTTCAGGCCGAACACGATGTAGGCGTACTCGCCATCTCGTACGTGTCCAGAGATTCTCCGTTATCCCAGAAGAGATCTCCATCAGCCTGACCGTCCTCGCCCAGACACACCATTAAGTGCAGCGGCTGACCGCTGCTCACCCACAGCGTGGTGTTGGGTCTCTGACACACACACACAGAGAGAGAGAGAGAGGGGGAGGGGGAGAGGGGAGGGGAGAGGAGAGAGGGGGGAGGGAGAGAGAGAGAGGGGGGGGGAGAGAGAGGGAGAGAGGGGAGAGAGGGGGAGGAGGGGGGGAGAGGGGGAGGGGAGAGGGGAGAGAGAGAGAGATGGGGAGAGGGAGGGAGAGTGAATGTGTGTGTGTGAGTGTGAGTGTGTATTGTGTGTGTGTATGAATGTTGTGTGTGTATGTGTGTGTGAGTGAGTGTGTGTTGTGTGTGTGTGTGTGTGTGAATGTGAGTTGTGTGTGTGTGAATGAGTGTTGTGAGTGTGTGTGAGTGTGTGTGTGTGAGTGTGTGTGTGTGTGTGTGAGTGTGTGTGTGTGAGTATGTGAGTGTGTGTGTGTGTGTGTGTGTGTATGTGTGTGTGTGAGTGTGTGTGTGTGTGAGTGTGTGTGTGTGTGAGTGTGTGTGTGAGTGTAGTGTGTGTGTGAGTGTGTGTGAGTGTGTGTGTGTGTGAGTGTGTGTGTGTGTGTGTGTGTGTGTGTGTGTGTGTGTGTGAGGTAGGTGTGTGAGTTGTGTGAGTGTGTGAGTGTGAGTGTGTGTGAAGTGTGAGTATGATGTGTGTGTGTGAGTGTGTGTGAGGTATGTGTGTGTGTGTGTGTGTGAGTGTGTGTGTGTGTGAGTTGTGTGTGTGTGATGTGAGTTGTGTGTGTGAGTGATGTGATGTAGTGTGTGTGTGAGTGTGTGAGTGTGTGTGTGTGTGAGTGTGTGAGTGTGTGTTTGTGTGTGTGTGTGTGTGGAGTGTGTGTGTGTGTGTGTGAGTGTGTGTGTGAGGTATGTGTGTGTGTGTGAGTGTGAGTGTGTGAGTGAGTGTGTGTGTGTGTGTGATGTGAGTGATGATTGTGAGTGTGTGTGTATTGTGAGTGTGAGTGTGTGTGTGTGTGTGTGTGTGTGATGTGTGTGTGTGTGTGTGAGTGTGAGTTGTGTGTGTGTGTGTTTGTGTGTGTGTGTGTGTGTGTGAGTGTGAGTTGTGTGTGTGTGTGTGTGAGTGTAGTGAGTGAGAGTGAGTGAGAGTGAGTATGAGTTGTGTGAGTGTTGTGTGAGTGTGTGTGAGTGTGTGTGTGAGTGTTGAGAGCGGTCATGTGGAGAACCTGTGTAGGAATGATGGATCCTTCTCTCAGATGGAGGTTGATTTTGTCCAGAGGAGCATGAAGCTTCATCTCTTCACCTTTACTGACCAATGAGGAGCCCTGGATCACACACACACACACACACACACACACACACACACACACACACACACACACACACATGTTTATTCCTTACCTGAAACATACTCCTAGATCTAAACCCTTCACTGGAATAAGAGAGAGAAAGAAAGACACACGGCTCTTACAGTGTAGAAATCGTACCAGATCCCGTCAGGCACGTAGCCGAGCACGAAGTCCACTCCGGGCTCCAGGACGGGCGTCACCAACAAACCCTTCCCCAACAGGAACTGTTTATCCACGGTGTACGTCTCTCCGTCTGTAGGGAACCTGAAACGTAACGCAGGTTACAGCTTAACGACACACATCCAGAGGAGAATCCCACCGTCACACACACTCGCACACACTCGCACACACTCGCACACATACTCTCTCTCACACACACTACACAATCACACACACTCACACACACTCACACTCACACACACTAACACTCGCACACTTAACCCTCTCACACACACACACACACACACTCACACACACACACACACACCTCACACACACACCAATCACACACTCACACACTCACACACCGCACACGCACACACACACACACACACACACTGCACACTACATCTCTCGCACACACACACACACACACACTCGCACACTTACACTCTCTCACACACACACACACACACTCACACACACCACACACACACACACACTGCACACACGCACACTACACTCTCTCACACACACACACACACACACACTCAATCACACACACACACACACACTCAATCACACACACACACTACACACGCACACACACTTGCCACACACATTGCACACACTTGCACTCTCTCACACACACACACACACATCACACACACACACTCTCGCACACTTACACTCTCTCACACACACACACACACACCAATCACACACTCAATCACACACACACACACCCACACACTGCACACACCCACACACCCTCTTACACACACACACTACACACTCTCACACACTCACACACACCACCACACACACACACACTCACACACTCACACACACACACACACACTCAATCAAACACACACACACACACACACACTCACACACAATCACACACACTCACACACACTAATCACACACACTCAATCACACACACTCACACACTCAATCACACACACTCACACACACACCACACACTCACACACACTCACAACACACACACTCACACACCACACACACTCACACACACCACACTCAATCACACACACTCACACACACTCACACACACCACACACACTCACACACACACTACACACACACTCACACACACTCGCACACTGCACACGCACACTCGCACACACACACACACACTCGCACACACTTACACTCTCTTCGCACACACACACACACACACTCGCACACTTACACTCTCACACACACACACACACACTCACACACACTCACCACACACACACACACTCGCACACTTACACGCACACTCACATTCCTCACACACACACACTCACACACTCAATCACACACACACACACACACACACACACTCACACACTCGCACACGCACACACTCGCACACACACTTGCACACACTTGCACTCTCTCACACACACACACACACACACACACACACACACACTCGCACTTACACTCTCACACACACACACTCACACACACTCAATCACACACACTCAACACACACACACACACACTGCACACATTTTGCACACACTTACACTCTCTCACACAACACCACTCTCACACACACACACACACACTCAATCACACACACACACACTCACACACACACTAATACACACACACACACACTCAATCACACACACACACACACACACACTCACACACACTCACACACTCACTCACACACACTCAATCAACACACTCAATCACACACTCAATCACACACCACCACACACTCACACACACTCACACACACTCACACACACTCACACACACTCACACTCACACACACTCACACACACTCAATCACACACACTCACACTCAATCACACACACTCACACACACTACACACACTCACACACACTCACACACACTCACACACACACTCACACAACGATCTGGAGACGTGTCTCAGTGAGACACTGCTGAGACACAGTGAGGAAAGTCTTACTCGAAAAACAGCGGTCTCGCCACGGTGTGTCCATACACGTGTGCGTAGTGGAAGAGCGTGTAAAGGAAAGGGAAGAGGGAGTAACGGAGCAGGAGAGCTTCCTTCATCGCGGTCCGAGCGGCCGGAGTGAACGCCGTCGGATCCTGAGGCTTTAACACACACACACACACACACACACGTTAGCGTATATTCGACAGGTGTTTCTGTGCGAGTGAAATAAACGTGCGATTTGACGAGGCAGCGTGTCACGTGTTCGTTTCGAAGCGCGTGTGAAAGTCCAGCGTGCTGTACGCACCAGTGAATACTTGGTGTTATGGTTTCTGGCGAAGGGATAAAAGGCTCCGAGCTGCGTCCAGCGCACACACAGCTCCTCCGAGGTGTTCTGGGAGAAGCCGCAGATGTCGGCGCCCACCAGCGGCACGCCCAGAAGGTTGAACGTCAGCACGCCTGCGGGGAAAAAAGCAGAAGAGAGAAATACGCGATCGTTTCCGAAGCGAGCGACGTTCATTCGTAACGTTTACGGAAGGAGTCTCCAGTGTCAGCGCTTCCACTATCTTCAGGAGTTTACGCGGTCATCGTTAATAATCGGCGCCGGGGTCGTCACGGCGACTCCGGTCCGTGCTTTATTTACTTTCCTCGTGATTTCGGAGAACATCGGAGTACGCACGCCGTCACCGAAACGTGACCCCGGGAGACGTTTACTACTGCGGACAGTTTCAGGGAAAACTTAAAGCCTGACTACGGCAAGCGTACGAGTGTGCTGTTGTAGCGCGGCGGGAAACGACGTGTCTACCAGCGAGCTTCCGCATGGCGTCCTCGAGCAGTACCTGGAATGGACATGTACAAGTCCTTCCACTGGCTCCGGTTATCTCCCAACCAGTGACCGGAGTACTTCCCCTGACTCGGGAACGTGGAGCGGGAAATCACGAACGGACGCTTCGCCAGGATCCTCTTCAACGCACTGACACACACACACACACACACACACACACACACACGGGGAATATGAGTAGGAGCGGAGTCCCATATCATTTCATCTTAGCTGCAGACTGTAGTGTGTGTGTGTGTGTGTGTGTGTTGGACGGTGCACTCAGTGTACGTGTATAAACCTGCGTGTACGTGGTACCTCGCTGTTGCTTTGGCTTCCATAAGTCCGTACAGGTTGTGCAGGTTGTAGTGCGCGGTGGTTTTGTGTCGTGCGGACGCACACACGGTCTTGGCCCTCAGACTGCCGCCCAGAACATCTGCACGAGACAATTGAACACGTACGTTACGCCGAGCTTCATCCCGTCACGCTAAAATCCTGCAACATACACAGATTCCTTCATACGCGGGGTGTAAGGAGGGTTTTCTAGTTGGTCGTCAGGACAACCGTCTACGGAGCCGTCGAAGAAATTCGACGGTTCGTTCATATCCTAAACAACAACAGGGAGAAAGGAAGGGAATAATCGTGAAGGCGTGTTCATAAAACAATCAGACGTGGAGCACGACGACGAGCGTCACTCACGATCCACAGGCCGTCAAACGGGACTCGGTTGTGGAAGTTCTGCAGGTTCTGGTACCACCACTCGTGTGTGTCCGGGTTGGAAAAGTCTGGGAACGCCGTGAGTCCCGGCCACACCTGAGGAACACGGAAACGCAGACGATCCGAGTCACGCTGGAGCGGTTCACTATAATCTAATAAACACTCACGCGGGCGGAACACGTCGCTCTGGTCTAAAGACTAACAGCTGGACACGAGCAGGATTAGTCCTCCGTCGTTTACCTTCCCGATGAGCGTTCCTCCGCCGGAGCTGTTGACGAACACGCCGCTCTTTATCCCCTCCTCGAACGGCCCGTAGGTACCGGGGGGCTGAGTGCTGCTGATCCCCGGGTCCTGAGACGAGCGGAGAGACAAGACGCTCATTCGAATCGGCAGAACGGTGGAGGAGGAGGAGCGGGAGAACAAACAGGAAGGAAGGAAGGAAGGAAGACATCCAGAAAGAAAGACAGACAGAGAGACATGCGGTTGGGTTTAGTTAAAAAATAGAGTTTTAAATGAAGAAAGACTAGAAAGAAAGACAAGACAGAAAGAAAGAAATAAAGAAAGAAAGAAAGACAGACAGAGACAGACAGACAGACAGACAGACAGAAAGAAAGAAAGAAAGAAAGAAAGGGATGAAGAAAAGAAGCTCAGAAAGAGTTTAAAAAAGAAAACCAAAAATCCAAGACAGAAGGAAAGGATGAAAGAAAGAAAGAAAAAAAGATAGAAAGGAAGAAAGAAAGGAAGGAAGGAGTGCATTCTGGATGGTCATTATTACACAACAGAAATAGATTTGTGGAAAATAACTTCAGTATTAAACTAGAGGCATTATGTTTCACACACAGACACACACACACACACACACACACACACAGAGAGCTTGTTCAGAATTAAGAGAGAGAGAGAGTGTTGTGTGTGTGTGTGTGTGTGTGTGTACCAAGATCATGACGTAACGCTGGCTGTGTAGGTGAAGATCCTTGACCAGGTCAGGCAGCGTGGAGAAGTCCAGAGGGTCTAAGGTGAAGTCCAGAGCGCGGTCCATGTAGTCAATATCATTCCACTGCACATCCTGAAGCACACACACACACACACACACACACACACACACACACACACACAGACACACACAGACACACACACACACACACTACATTCTCTTCTTTCTGTACAGTTTTAACTACATTTCACACACACACACACACACACACACACACACTCTGAGTGAAGTGTTAGTGTGCAGTGTACCTGCGGCATCCCATAATTCCTCATTTCTCTCACAACCTCCCAGGTTTTATTACTGGAGTCGTAACCCCAGCGACAGAGATGATAACCCAGCGCCCAGTACACCGGCATCGCAGGCCTTCCTGTTCACAACACACGGACAAGGACAGACTGAGGAAACGCAAACACTCCAAACATGCGTGTGTGTGTGTGTGTGTGTGTGTGTGTGTGTGTGTATAATATGTGTAGTGATCATGTTGTGAATGCTTCTCTGACCTACGACCTCCAGGTACTCAGAAACCACAGAGCTGGGATCCGGGCCGAGGAAAACGTAAAGGTCCAGAATTCCACCGATCGTGCGCCAGGTGAGAGCCGGAGCAGGCTGGAGGACGACGTCTAAAGAGACGCGGTTACACACAGATCAACACATTTCAACCTTTCAGATAGCAAAGAGTCGTAATTACACCGACGGTGACTCGCCTTCGGAGTGACGGCACCGCCCCCTGGTGGTTCCTCCCTTACTTCAGCGCTTTCCTAAAGGTTACGAACTCGGACTAGAACGTTATCTGACAAATAATCAACAATATCTCACCAGAGCCTGCAGCCATTTATCACCTTAATGACCTTATATGGTCACGTCACGTGTCGGAGCTGTTACAGAAACACGTGACGGAGATGTTTTAAAGGAAGCGGCGAGCTGTTATTTAACACCTGATCTTTAAGCAAAGGATCTCCTGCAGCTTTTATTGTACTGCTGTAGAAACGTCCAAAGATACGTACCGATGCGGTCATGGGGTGTGTGTTGTGTGTGTGTGTGTGTGTGTTTTCTGTCGAAGTGACACTCTTTAATATACAGAAAATATCAAATACACGGTTAATTAGGAGTGTAAAAGGACGACAGAGATACTCAGATGGGTTTTACGCTGCAGTAAAAGTTCGGAGGTCGATTGAGCATTAATACCCGAGAGAAAAGAAGATACAACGGAGAATCTTATCCATCCTACTGCCGCTTTTATTCTGTCGTTAATAATAAAACCGCTAAAGATAAAAGTCCAGAGGCCAGATTTCGTTTAGTAGATCTTATCATGACTAGAACACATCGCTCTTACATCACACCCTTGTCTAACACACACACACTACACAATTACACTGTGGTGTGTGTATGTACATCATAAAAATGAATCTGTGTGTGTGTGTGTCTCACCCATAGCATTGCTGTTGAGCAGGAAACACCCATGTGCCAGTCCATCAGTCTCCATGAGAAGATAAAATGGATGAACACCGTACAGGTTGATCAACTCCTACAGAAGCAGGAAACAAAAACATAACAAACCCGGTCCAGATCCTGAAATATCACACAATTACTTATTGTAAGAGTGTGTGTGTGTGTGTGTGTGTTCAGAAGAGTAAAGCTGATAATCACTTCCGGAGCTGCATCCCGAGCCCACATGGTAAACGTGCTCCACTGCACATCATGCACCAGGTTGGAGCGATGTTCACCGAGGCCGTAAACGAAATTAGACGGTAAGGACGTGGACATCTGCAGAAACTGATCCGCGTAGAAGAGAGGAGCTACAGTCGTGTTCAGCCTTAAAGACAAGAAGTACAACACGTGTACATCATATTATAGTGTAGTACAGTGTAGTGTAGTATAGTGTAGTATAGTCTAGTGTAGTGTAGTATAGTGTAGTGTAGTATAGTGTAGTGTAGCATAGTGTAGTACAGTATAGTATAGTCTAGTGTAGTGTAGTGTAGTGTAGTATAGTGTAGTATAGTCTAGTGTAGTGTAGTATAGTGTAGTATAGTGTAGTGTAGTGTAGTATAGTGTAGTGTAGTGTAGTGTAGTCTAGTACAGTGTAGTGTAGTCTAGTGTAGTGTAGTATAGTGTAGTCTAGTGTAGTGTAGTATATGTAGTGTAGTGTAGTATACAGTAGTGTAGGTAGTGTAGTGTAGTGTAGTGTATAAGTGTAGTGTAGTAGTAGTATAGTGTAGTGTAGTCATACAGGTAGTGTAGTTTAGTGTAGTGTAGTATAGTGTGTAGTGTGTGTAGTAGTGTGTATAGGTAGTGTAGTGTAGTACATGTGTAGTGTAGTCTAGTGTAGTATAGTGTAGTGTAGTATAGTGTAGTGTAGTACAGTGTAGTGTGCTGAGTGTAGTATAGTGTAGTGTAGTATAGGTATGTAGTAGTACATATAGTGTAGTGTAGTATAGTGTAGTGTAGTCTAGTACAGTATAGTGTAGTGTAGTAGTGTAGTGTAGTATAGTGTAGTTGTATAGTGTAGTATAGTGTAGTATAGTGTAGGTAGCTAGTACAGTGTAGTGTAGTTAGTGTAGTGTAGTAGTATATGTAGTGTAGTCTAGTACAGTATAGTGTAGTATAGTGTAGTATAGTGTAGTGTAGTATAGTGTAGTGTAGTATAGTGTAGTATAGTGTAGTATAGTGTAGTGTAGTCTAGTACAGTGTAGTGTAGTCTAGTGTAGTGTAGTATAGTGTAGTATAGTGTAGTGTAGTCTAGTACAGTGTAGTGTAGTATAGTGTAGTGTAGTATAGTGTAGTATAGTTAGTGTAGTGTAGTGTAGTATAGTGTAGTATAGTGTAGTGTAGTCTAGTACAGTATAGTGTAGTGTAGTACAGTGTAGTATAGTCTAGTGTAGTGTAGTATAGTGTAGTGTAGTATAGTGTAGTGTAGTCTAGTACAGTGTAGTGTAGTATAGTGTAGTCTAGTACAGTATAGTGTAGTGTAGTATAGTGTAGTGTAGTATAGTACAGTATAGTGTAGTGTAGTATAGTGTAGTGTAGTCTAGTACAGTATAGTGTAGTATAGTGTAGTGTAGTATAGTGTAGTGTAGTATAGTATAGTGTAGTATAGTGTAGTATAGTGTAGTGTAGTCTAGTACAGTGTAGTGTAGTATAGTGTAGTGTAGTATAGTGTAGTGTAGTATAGTGTAGTGTAGTATAGTGTAGTATAGTGTAGTGTAGTGTAGTGTAGTAGTGTAGTGTAGTGTAGTGTAGTCTAGTACAGTGTAGTGTAGTTAGTGTAGTGTAGTATAGTGTAGTGTAGTATAGTGTAGTGTAGTATAGTGTAGTATAGTGTAGTGTAGTATAGTGTAGTGTAGTATAGTGTAGTGTAGTCTTGTACAGTATAGTGTAGTGTAGTATAGTGTAGTGTAGTCTAGTACAGTGTAGTGTAGTCTAGTGTAGTGTAGTATAGTGTAGTGTAGTATAGTGTAGTGTAGTATAGTGTAGTATAGTGTAGTGTAGTATAGTGTAGTATAGTGTAGTGTAGTCTAGTACAGTGTAGTGTAGTCTAGTGTAGTGTAGTATAGTGTAGTCTAGTGTAGTGTAGTATAGTGTAGTATAGTGTAGTGTAGTCTAGTACAGTGTAGTGTAGTCTAGTGTAGTATAGTGTAGTGTAGTATAGTGTAGTGTAGTCTAGTACAGTGTAGTGTAGTCTAGTGTAGTATAGTGTAGTGTAGTATAGTGTAGTGTAGTCTAGTACAGTATAGTGTAGTGTAGTATAGTGTAGTGTAGTATAGTGTAGTGTAGTATAGTGTAGTATAGTGTAGTATAGTGTAGTGTAGTCTAGTACAGTGTAGTGTAGTCTAGTGTAGTGTAGTATAGTGTAGTATAGTGTAGTGTAGTCTAGTACAGTGTAGTGTAGTATAGTGTAGTGTAGTATAGTGTAGTATAGTCTAGTGTAGTGTAGTATAGTGTAGTGTAGTATAGTGTAGTGTAGTCTAGTACAGTATAGTGTAGTGTAGTACAGTGTAGTATAGTCTAGTGTAGTGTAGTATAGTGTAGTGTAGTCTAGTACAGTGTAGTGTAGTATAGTGTAGTGTAGTATAGTGTAGTCTAGTACAGTATAGTGTAGTGTAGTATAGTGTAGTGTAGTCTAGTACAGTATAGTGTAGTATAGTGTAGTGTAGTATAGTACAGTATAGTGTAGTGTAGTATAGTGTAGTGTAGTCTAGTGTAGTGTAGTATAGTGTAGTGTAGTATAGTATAGTGTAGTATAGTGTAGTATAGTGTAGTGTAGTCTAGTACAGTGTAGTGTAGTCTAGTGTAGTGTAGTATAGTGTAGTGTAGTATAGTGTAGTGTAGTCTAGTGTAGTATAGTGTAGTGTAGTCTAGTACAGTATAGTGTAGTGTAGTATAGTGTAGTGTAGTATAGTGTAGTATAGTGTAGTGTAGTCTAGTACAGTGTAGTGTAGTCTAGTGTAGTGTAGTATAGTGTAGTATAGTGTAGTGTAGTCTAGTACAGTGTAGTGTAGTGTAGTGTAGTGTAGTATAGTGTAGTGTAGTATAGTGTAGTGTAGTGTAGTATAGTGTAGTGTAGTATAGTATAGTGTAGTGTAGTGTAGTATAGTGTAGTGTAGTCTAGTACAGTGTAGTGTAGTGTAGTGTAGTATAGTGTAGTGTAGTGTAGTCTAGTACAGTATAGTGTAGTATAGTGTAGTGTAGTGTAGTATAGTGTAGTGTAGTCTAGTACAGTGTAGTGTAGTCTAGTGTAGTGTAGTATAGTGTAGTGTAGTGTAGTCTAGTACAGTATAGTGTAGTGTAGTCTAGTACAGTATAGTGTAGTATAGTGTAGTGTAGTATAGTGTAGTATAGTGTAGTATAGTATAGTGTAGTGTAGTATAGTGTAGTCTAGTACAGTATAGTGTAGTGTAGTGTAGTATAGTGTAGTGTAGTGTAGTATAGTGTAGTGTAGTGTAGTGTAGTCTAATGTAGTAACAGTGGAGTGCAGTCAGTACCATGGCGGTCAGTAACAGTGGAGGGCGGTCAGTAACAGGTGAGTGCGGTCAGTAACAGTGGAGTGCGGTCAGTAACAGTGGAGGGCGGTCAGTAACAGGGGAGTGCGGTCAGTAACAGGGGAGTGCGGTCAGTAACAGGGGAGTGCGGTCAGTAAGTTCCTGCTAAACTGTCAGTATTTTGTCAATAGAGGACATTTCTCCATTTAACATTTAAAGACATTACTATGATCATCGTTATTAACTCAGTCAAAACAAATCTCCATTATTCCTCACTTGTAAATGTTTTTTTTCCTTTGGCCCTTTCTCTCTCACACGTGTACTTACAGCACAGCTCCGGTTTGCGTTCTCTTCACGATGATCCCGAACGGCTGTTTGGAGAACTCCACTGTGTACAAGGGATTCGGAGCTCGTTTTTCCACCACAGGAACATCTATAGGAACCTCGAACCTCTGCTGAGCTGGATCTGTTATCTGAGGAACAGAGATGATCAATAAAGCAATCCAACATTCTAATCAGGAGCGCAGTACCGAAGATTACACGTCCACGCTATTGGGTTTTATTATTCGAAATGGTCACTGAGGTTTCGAAGAAACCAGAACACAAGACTGGGCAGAACTTTTGGAGTTTTTCCCTCATGCGCAATGCGTTAGCTAACAAACTGATGACTAAAGCAAAGCTAGCAAGAAGTAAGCAAATAAAAACAAAGCTCTTACTTTTACACGCAGTCTGCTGTTCGACTCGTACAGCACGTCCAGCCGCAGCACCTCGATATCCATAGGATAATACGTCTTCTGAGTACGGACCAGTTTCCCGATCGATCCCGTCTCGGTGTCGTTAATAGCCGCTAGCGTATATGATGGAAAATCTGTTGGATAATAGCACCACGGGACTCCGCTCTGCTCACTGGCTGCACGTGCAAAGCAACAGTTTCTGGCGTGACACATGTCCTCAGTCACCACAACACCTCTCTCCGGATAGCAGTCAAACCTCCAGGATTCTGGAATAACGGAGCAGGATTCCGGTTGCGTCCGGTTGTCTTTGCCGGGTGCAGTCGCGGGTGTCGGAGGCCGGTGGACTCCTATGGAAGCGGTACTATGCAGCCAAAGCACGGTTCCTAGTAACCAGACACCGAGGACTACGAGGATAAAGCCTCCTAGGGTCAACAGGGCAGAAGTGACGGAGCACTGAGGCCTCCGGGCCAGCAGAGGGCGCTCTGCATCTTCCTCCTTCAGCTCACTGTCCTGGGAATCATCAGGAGACTGCAGTAAAGGCACGCCGGAGAACTGGACCTCCTCCGGGGTCAGTCTCTTATACGACACCATGGTGTGGAGCTGAAGCGGAGACGAGACGTCGAATCAGAACGTGACATTGAAACACAAACGGATAAAAAATACGACGTGCTCGTTAATGAAATACAAATCTGTAAACGTTAGCAAACTGTAACGAGATTTAATCGAGTGCAGCACGGTTTCCTACAACGCCCCCGAAGTGTTCTATTCCCGACGTTACATCAACTCTTCCCACATCTCCGTCTCATCAGCTACAAACGCGTCAAAGGTTAAAGAAACACGCGTTCATTTCTGAGCAGGAAGAAGAGGAAGTGACAGTCATATCCTCGTGGCGGTGCGTTGCTTCAGACCATCACAGAACATCCTGTGATTAAAACCGTGCGAACTGTTGAGGAGAATTCACATGACCCATAGAAACCTTGCACAAACACAAATAAATACAGGTTAAGGCTGTAAAAACATTTAGAGAATAACAATCACAGCTCAGGGCTGGGTGTAAAGGGGTCAGACGCCTTCCTGCAGACTCCTAAAAAAAAATGAAGCACTGACACTGGAGACTCCTTCCCTAAATAATACATACATAATACATGTCTCCATACACAAAACATCCCCATACCAACAACTACACACACCTTCTGCTTGTATAGAATATGAATAAACCCTGACGTTCTGACCAATCAGAGTGCGTTCTGTTGAAGGTCCTGAGTTAATCATAAACCTAAAGTTCTGATAAATCTTCAGCAAAAACCGCATGACTCTTTAGACGTGCGAGTCGACTCGCTGAAAAGATCCGGCTCAAGGACTCGACTCGTTCGTAAATGACATATCACAGCCGCCTGCTTCAGAATGTTTAAAGCTAATTTCTCCCAATCTTATTCTCAGGCCAAATTATTCCTGTTCCGATGTTTAAGGTCTTTTTTTTTTTTTAATGCCATTTAAAATGCTCGTTTGGTTTCGGTTCCTGTCACGGAACCGATTCACTTTAGCAACGCAGCTAGCTAGCCTGTTATGTTGAATAACAAGCGTAAATATGAACTGAATACTTCACTTATAATTACACCAAGTACAAATCTAACGTTAACACAAGAACAACAACCTGTAAAAAACATTTTTCTCTAATATCGAGGTGGAAAAGGTCATTTGATTCAGATTCACTGTGAACGAATCAGCTCTGCAGGATAGCTTCGTGTTAGCGGGTTGGTTTATTTATTTATTTATTTATTTTGATTGATTGATGCTAGCTGGTTATTTAAAGATATAGTCTCTGTGCTCGTGCTCTTTCCCCCAGAATGAATGCGCTAGAAGTTGATTTAATAATCCCAATAATCCCAATAATCCCAGGCGCAGCTCCTAATCCTGCAGCGGTCACATGAAACAGCCATCAAACGCCGATTTAAATTCACCTCGTGGACATTCAGTTAGAAGCGGAACTCGATGACCTCCTGCGCGAGATAACCGAGATAACCGAGATAACCCGCGTTATTCCGGACAGAAGGAGGACTTACTCCTCTCTAGAATCCCGGGAGATCGGCCTCGGAGCGCTCAGCACTGGGTCTGTAGGTGTGTTCAGATCCGCCGCTGCTGCAGTCCTCCTGCGCACACTGAGACCTGAGTCCCACTGACTCCAGTCTTAAAGTCAGTCTAAAACTAGTACCACAAACACTTTTCCCTCAGTATGATTCAGTATATGTAGTGTTCTGTAGATATATTGTTTGTGTTAGCGCGTTCGCACATTCTCCTCACACCTCCAGGGTCGGGGGTTCGATTCCCGCCGGAGCCCTGTGTGTGTGTGTGTTTGGAGTGTGCATGTTCTCCCCGTGATGCGTGGGTTTCCTCCGGGTACTCCGGTTTCCTCCACCAGTCCAAACACATGCGTGGTAGTCTCATGGGCGTGTCTAAAGTGTCCGTAGTGTATGAATGGGTGTGTGTGTGTGTGTGTGTGTGAGTGTGTCCTGCGGTGGACTGGCCCCCTGTCCAGGGTGTACCCCGCCTTGTGCCCCATGCTCCCTGGGATAGTCTCCAGGTTCCCCGTGACCATGAAAAGGATATAGTGCTATAGAAGTGCTATAGAAGATGGATAGATGGATGGATGTTTGTGTACTTATTCTCCTGCACTCGTCTCACACTCTTCTGCATTGTCTTGTGTACTGTATTTCGTTTCAGCGTATATAGAGAGAGAATGTTAAAAAAAAAAAAAAAAACACCACCTGACTTGTACATCATAACTAGTAGAGAATAAAGTGACTGGAATTTCTGACCTCCGACTATTAAGAAACAAACAAACAAACAAACAAACCGAATAAAATTCCCCTCAACCCGGAATTCCTACTTCAGTTCGTAACATCGTGCCACACGGCGTCTCACACCGCCCGAGAGTAAATAAAACATCACTGCATTAAATGAGTTTACAGAATATCACCTAACATTTCTTATAATGTTGTGTAGCAACGAACAACTAACGCCTGCGAACTATAGTAATATATCATAAACCGAACAATATTCTGTGGGCTAATTTAACACCAATATCTCAATTGGACGACATTTTGGACGTAGAAAGACGCTCACAGCGTAGCCTGATATTTAAACAGCCTGTCTCTAGTCGTATAATCGCTCCTGTTTATATGTTCCAGTGATCATATATTCTCCTCTCAAAATACAAAGAAAAATTAAAGGGTTTATACGTTTAAATAAAAATCATACGTTAACCACAAATGAGTTTTGTTTTCCAGAGACACGACGTTTACACTGCAGGTCAGTGTGAGTTTTAAGTTATAACTCAAGGGAACGGTGAAAGTGTGTCACTTGTGTGTTTGTAAATCCGACTAGTGCCATGTACTTCCACACCAAACTACTGCTGCATGCGATTAAATGACAATAAAACCCATGTGTGCAGGACAGAGCAGGGTGTATTGTTTGAACACACCTACAGTGATGTCGCGGTATTATCCAGAACTACTCTTGCGCCATCTGTTGGCTTGGATCGCGTTAAATGCAAAAACAAACGAAACAAAACAGAATAGAAGAAAAAGAGCAACGATTAAAGACTAACCTGGATTGTTTATCTGTTTTTACTATGATATATGTAAAAACACAAAGCTGTCAAATGTTTCTTTCGTGCAGAATCGTTATAACCTAACCCCGAGACCATGTAATGACTCACTTTGACCAGCAGATGGAGACAGCGTTCAACTCAAGAATCTGGGAAAAATTGAACAATACAAAAGAACTGAAATTGTGTCTTGCTGTAGGACCAGTAGTACTGCTAACCCAGCACTATTCACTACCTAGTACACATCA
>CM022772.1:378662-381162 GCA_012411365.1 Ameiurus melas | reverse complement strand
ATCCCCCTCTCCTCTCTTCTTTTGTTTTTAAATAGAATTTATAGTATTTATTTATTTAGTATTTATATTTAAGGTACCAAAACTTTTTGGAGTGAATAAAGTTCTGTTAAAATCTCAAAAAAAAAAAAAAAATCTCGATCTCTTTGTGTCTCTCTCTCTTACTCTCTCTCTCTCTCTCTCTCTTTCTCTCTCTCTTTCTCTCTGTCTCTCTCTCTTTCTGTCTCTCACTCTCTCAAATTTAATGACTGCAGTCCCTCATTATGTTGTCAGAGGTGTCTGTGATGATGGAGAGTTGCTGACCCACACACTGTCAGTGTCAGTAATCCAGAATCGCCTCTACAGGTAAATATGTGTGTCTATAAATATATATCCTGCCTCTTTTTTTCTCCAGAAGAATCAGAAACAGACTAGACACCAAAAAAGCCAAAACCCCGGCAGTAAATCTGCACTTGACCTTGTTCTCTCAGCGGGCCGTCTCAATCTGCTGCATTATATATAGCAGAAATACAGACGCGCACGTCTGCGCTGGATCTCGACGCCCTGTTGGAGGACGTTCATTAATTGTGATGTCAGATCTTTTTGAAGAAACCATGATGTGTCGTGTTCTTGCACCCGCTGCTCGGAGCATGTGTAGACGAGGGTTCGGTAACTGCTGATGGTAAAAGCACTCGTCCTCGAGGGACCCGTCTTCACCTCCCTCACGTACCAGACTCATCCGATCAGCAGACACGGAAATGAGATGGACTACAGACTCGTTTCAGAGTTCTCCCAAATATCATTCCATCCTCTATGAGCCAGTGAAGACGTCCTGAGCTTCCAGCCACTGGTTTCCATCGCTCCCATCACACTTCACACTGGTTTTCCACGCTGGAGATCAACGTAATGAGCAGACGTGCGCGTGTAAACGTCCTCACCCCGAAGAAAAATCCAGCGTGAGTGATTAATCAAGCAATAAATCACTCGGTGTGTGCGGTTTTAGTGATTTATTCCTCTCATACAAATGTTTCGTTCTAAAGAAAGGCATCGTACTTTTTATCCGTTTATAGTTACATTTAATATCGGCGAAGCACGTTAGTTCCTGTTGTCACTTCGCTGTTATAAACAGTCGCTCCTCTGTCCTGAAGACGTCCTGAAGACGTCAGAACACTTAACGCTCCACCTCTGACGGTTACAAAGCGCTGACACTGGAGACTCCTTCCGTTAATAAACATCTCCTTCAATATCATATTGAATATTGCACATGGAACCGGAGCGAAACCTTCGCACAATGAGGAACTCTCCGTGTTGTGGTTTTCGCTTTTAAAATGCCAGAACGCTCCGTCAGATGGCGATCTGCGAACACGTTTCAGCCCCGTGCGAAGGCCACCACTCGTTCACGTGACACAGTGAAGGTCGTCTCATGCTTACAAAATGTACAGCGGCTTCTGACTCTTGTTCAGATGACAGGATGTTCTCTGAAGAACTGAACAGACGCAGCGTTCCTGCCTCAACAGAAAGCCTCTAAGGCCGTTTTAAAGCCTGGAAGAAGGACAAACTACAGAGCTCAGGCGAAACCTTGTGTTTTTCATGGACTAACCCGCGCTCATGATGGCTTTTGTGAGAATGTAAAAGCACCGCGGTGGATAATCGGTGCTCCAGCGCTGGTCCGCTACGCATAAAAAAAGCTTCTTGAAACCTGCAGGAACAAAAAAAACATCACAAAGAAGAAAACGGAGCGGACGACCGAACCGCCCCAGCTGCGGCTTTGTGCGATTCTTCAGAGGTAATTACTGCGGCTCGGAAACGAAGTGAATCATGAACACGTTCATGGCGTGGCTCAGACGGAGGCGTTCGCGTTTACACATGTCCTGAGAGTCGAGACTGAGGTTCCGCGAGAGCTACGCACGTGGGGGCGGAGTTTGTCTAAAACAGAGGCGTGTCTCGGTTTGGTTCGATTCTGCTCATTGATCTTTTTTCCCTGCAGGATATCGTCTCAAGTGCGGAGCAGAGTTAAGTACGGCGCCACCGTCTGACAGTTTGAAGTAACCACAATATGTCACGCTGAAATGTATCATTTGGGTGTACATGCACTCACACACAGACATTATTATTATTATTATTATTAATATTGAGGTCAGTATAATATCGAGATATGGTTTAGACGTATCCTGAGGTTTCATCGGACCTGTTTGTCTTTTGTCTTCATCCACAATATGTACCTGAGACGAAATACTCGCCAAGGAAACTCTGTCCTATTTAAGCTGTTGATTTAGAAGACAGTTTAACCCAAAACTCTGAGCTCAGAACAAATAAGTAACTCCAAAAATAAACATCACACCCTTTTCCTCCTCTCTCTCTCTCTCTCTCTCTCTTCTCTCTCTCTCTCGCTGGTTCTCGCTCTATACTATCAGCTAGTGGGAAAAAAAAAACATCTTCTCGACCCGTGGGACACAAGTCATTATGCGACAGTGGCTATTTGTTGACTTTAAGCAGAACTTGGAGACAGGGAAGAGTCTTATCT
>CM022772.1:363662-371162 GCA_012411365.1 Ameiurus melas | reverse complement strand
GTGTTTAAACCCCGTCTCGGAACACCGGGAACGTTCCTCGTGGAAATACTGACGTACCCTTCACCGCGAAGTCACAGAGCGAGAGTAATTAGCGGACGTTGCGGGCGTGTTACACGCGTTGAGGTCGTTTTTAAAGCGCAGATGCTGTGCGTCTATCGCTGCTGTCGTCTTTGCGCGTGGCGGAAGCGTTCCTCGTTCATAACACGACGGAGTAAAATAAAAACCATTTCATTCTCGGGTTCCGTTTCAACGCTGATGAGATTTCCTCACAGGCTCGGCTACGGCGTAGTGTTACTTAGCAGCGCAGGAATCATCAGGATTATTTCTTTCATCAGGACTTGTAGTAAGGTAATGCATTGTTCTATGCATTTGTGTGTGTGTGTGTGTGTGTGTTATACTTTATGATAAATTGCATAACTTGCACTCTATATTCAGCGTCATATGCATTTTTTACTTAAATGCTATGTATTGCAGAAAAGATCTTCAGTAGTTTGCTTTCTAACTCTCTCTCTCTCTCTCTCTCACACACACACACACACACACACACACACACACACACACACACACACTGCCCAGTCCTTCAGGGATTCAGAAACAATTGCTTCCCACACTGTAGGAGAGAAAAATCACTCATTCTGGCAGTAAAGACATAAAAGCAGCAACAAAATCTGGTCGTCTTCATGGTTTCGAATAAATCCGACTCGTTCTCGGCGTGACACCAGAACCGTGCTGTAGCCGTCGATCTTCCACGATCCTCCGTGACGTTTTACATTTTATCGTTTAACGTTTTGAATCTTCAATGAAAACGAACCCCTTTAATAATCGCACATAATTATTCTTTGTTTTGGAGGATGATCTGCGCTCGGGCTTCACGCTGCCTGCTGTCGAAGAGACGCGCTCGCGTACCCTGCGTGCGTTTGTTTGTAATTGTTCATACAGCGTGCAACGTGACATTTATGTCAAACGTTATCAGATACCCAGAGACGGGTTCGCTGTATCGTGATGTACTGGATTTAACCCTTTCATGCACACATTTACGGAGAAACTGACGTTTTTATTTGAGGAAAATGGCCTCCGAGTCGCATTTCTGCTGCTCTCTAAACTATTGACATGCATTCAAATACTCCAGAGTTGCTATTTAATACTACTACTACTCATAATCATCATCATCATCATCATCATCATCAGTGTTAATCTACACAGACAATATCACAAATCACTTATCACTGAACACACATTCTGCAGGCTTATTTATTTATTTATTTATTTTGAAATAAGTAAACGTCAGTGCCTGAAGAAGGAGTAAGCGCTAGAAGATGGATGGATGGATAAATGTCAGTGTGGAGTGTTTATCTGGGAAATGGATGAATAATAAATCAGCACGCAGGCGTCTGATCTGTCTAATGTGATCTCAGACCTGGAACTCTGGAAGCTTTAAAGTTTGGACACTGGAAGCTGTGAAAATGTTTCTTTTTGAAGGCTCAGCTAGTTAAAGAGGAGCGGAACGAAGACGAGGGTCAAGGGTCAGAGGTCAGGGGGTCGAGCGTGAAATGGATCTCTGGTGTAATTAAAACTTCACTTGCAGAGCTTTAACCGGTGCATCGGGGGAACTTTAACGCTGCGTGTGGGACAGAGGGGGAAATATTTAAGAGGAGTGTTTACGCTGTGAGAGAATCGCTGTTGAACTCCACCGGGTATTAAAGTTTATGTGTTAATGGACGATGGGGGTGTTTTTGGGGATATTATGATGGCTTTGAGGTGAAGGAGGATCATTGTGATGGGTTTTTTTTTTCTGGAAAGATCTGAAAAGCACGAGCTGTCCGTCTAATTAATATTCACAAAACATAGAAGACATTTCACGATTTTAGCTTTAAACATATGAATCATATTTTAGTAGTATATGGTGTAGCAGGGATAAAATGACATCTATTAATAACTCAGCAGTGAAGAAAAAGTTCAACTTTAATGTGAATTTGATTTGGAGGAGATTTTCAGCAGTTTGTTAAAATAATAATAATAATAATAATAATAATAATAATAATAGTTCTAGTTTACAGACTAAAATTTCTGCATTAAATAATATTCTGAAAACTCTATGCGGAGGTAGGATATAAGTAGTAGAAGTGTAGGATGTAGGCGGGGTGTAAGATGAAGGTGGGGTGTAGGATGAAGGCGGGGTGTAGGATGTAGGCGGGGTGTAAGATGTAGGCGGGGTGTAAATGTAGGCGGGTGTAGGATGTAGGCGGGGTGTAAGATGTAGGCGGGGTGTAAGATGTAGACGGGGTGTAGGATGTAGGTGGGGTGTAGGATGTAGGCGGGGTGTAAATGTAGGCGGGGTGTAAGATGTAGGCAGGGTGTAAATGTAGGCGGGGTGTAAATGTAAGCGGGGTGTAGGATGTAGGCAGGGTGTAAAATGTAGGCGGGGTGTAAGATGGTATGGCGGGTGTTTGTGTGGGTTGTATAAGATGTAGGCGGGGTGTAGGATGGTAGGGGTGTAAGATGTAGGTGGGGTTGTAAGATGTAGACGGGGTGTAGGATGTGTAGGGGTGTAAGATGGCGCCGGGGTGTAGGATGTAGGTGGGGTGTAGGATGTAGGCGGGGTGTAAGATGTGTGTGGGTGTAAGATGGTAGGGGGTATAAATGTAGGCGGGGTGTAAGATTGTGTAGGGGTGTAAGATGTAGGCGGGTGTAGGATGTAGGCGGGGTGTAAGATGGTACGGGGTGTAGGATGTAGGCGGGGTGTAAGATGTAGGCGGGGGTGTAAATGTAGGCGGGGTGTAAGATGGTACGGGGTATAAATGTAGCGGGGTGTAAGATGTAGGTGGGGTGTAAGATGTAGACGGGGTGTAGGATGTAGGGGGTGTAAGATGTAGGCGGTGGGTAGGATGTGGTCGGGGTGTAAGGGTGTGGAGTGTAAGATGTAGGCGGGGTGTAAATGTAGCGGGGTGTAAGATGTAGGCGGGGTATAAATGTAGGCGGGGTGTAAGATGTAGGCGGGGTGTAAGATGTAGGTGGGGTGTAAGATGTAGGCGGGGTGTAAATGTAGGCGGGGTGTAAGATGTAGGCGGGGTGTAGGATGTAGGCGGGGTATAAATGTAGGCGGGGTGTAAGATGTAGGCGGGGTGTAGGATGTAGGCGGGGTATAAATGTAGGCGGGGTGTAAGATGTAGGTGGGGTGTAAGATGTAGGCGGGGTGTAGGATGTAGGCGGGGTGTAAGATGTAGGCGGGGTGTAAATGTAGGCGGGGTGTAAGATGTAGGCGGGGTATAAATGTAGGCGGGGTGTAAGATGTAGGTGGGGTGTAAGATGTAGACGGGGTGTAGGATGTAGGCGGGGTGTAAGATGTAGGCGGGGTGTAGGATGTAGGCGGGGTGTAGGATGTAGGCGGGTGTGTGATGTAGGCGGGGTGTAAATGTAGGCGGGGTGTAAGATGTAGGCGGGGGGATGTGGCGGGGTATAAATGTAGGCGGGTGTAAGATGTAGGTGGGGTGTAAGATGTAGGCAGGGTGTAAGATGTAGGTGGGGTGTAAGATGTAGGCGGGTGTAAGATGTAGGCGGGGTGTAGGATGTAGGGGTATAAATGTTAGGTGGTAAGATGTGGTGGGGTGTAAGATGGTACGGGGTGTAGGATGGTAGGCGGGGTATAAATGTAGGCGGGGTGTAAGATGTAGGTGGGGTGTAAGATGTGGCGGGGTGTAGGATGTAGGCGGGGTGTAGGATGGTAGGGGTGTAAGATGTAGGCGGTTGTAGGATGTAGGCGGGGTGTTGGATGTAGGCAGGGTGTAAGATGTAGATGGGGTGTAGGATGTAGGCGGGGTGTAAGATGGTACGGGGTGTAAGATGTAGGTGGGTGGTAATGGTAGGGGTATAAGATGGTAGCGGGGTGTAAGATGTAGGTGGGGTGTAAGATGTAGACGGGTGTAGGATGTAGGTGTAAGATGTAGGGGTGTAGGATGTAGGCGGGGTGTAGGATGTAGGCGGGGGGTAAATGTAGGGGGGGGGGTAAATGTAGGCGGGGTGTAAGATGGTAGGGGTGTAAGATGTAGGCGGGTGGTAGGATGTAGGCGGGTGTAAGATGTGGGCGGGGTGTAAATGTAGGGGGTGTAAGATGGTAGGGGTGTAAATGTAAGCGGGGTGTAGGATGTAGGTGGGGTGTAAGATGGTAGGGGTGTAGGATGGTACGGGTGTATGATGTAGGCGGGTGTAAGATGTGGGACGGGTTGTAGGATGTAGGCGGGGTGTAGGATGTAGGCAGGGTGTAAGATGTAGATGGGGTGTAGGATGTCGGGGTGTAAGATGTAGGGGTGTAAGATGGTAGGGGGTGTAGGATGGTACGGGGTATAAGATGTAGGGGTGTAAGATGTAGGTGGGGTGTAAGATGTAGACGGGGTGTAGGATGTAGGTGGGGTGTAAGATGTAGGCGGGGTGTAGGATGTAGGCGGGGTGTAGGATGTAGGCGGGGTGTAAATGTAGGCGGGGTGTAAATGTAGGCGGGGTGTAAGATGTAGGCGGGGTGTAAGATGTAGGCGGGGTGTAGGATGTAGGCGGGGTGTAAGATGTAGGCGGGTGTAAATGTGTAGGGGTGTAAGATGTAGACGGGTGTAGGATGTAGGTGGGGTGTAAGATGGTAGGCGGTGTAGGATGGTAGGCGGGGTGTAGGATGGTAGGCGGGGTGTAAATGTAGGCGGGGTGTAAATGTAGGCGGGGTGTAAGATGTAGGCGGGGTGTAAATGTAAGCGGGGTGTAGGATATAGGACGTAGCGTTTTTTCCGTGCTCATTACTGATGGTGTGCATGAGCAGCGCTGAGGCTCAGAACTCATAAGAGGGCTTATTCCCAGCTCCAGCTTCTGCTCGTTAGTGTCAGGTTAAGATTGTGATGACAGACGCTGCTCGTAATCACAGAGTTATTGCTCGGCGTCGCTGCAGGCCCGTTACCTGAGGAGAAGGAAACTCAAAGCGCTCTTCTTTTCCTTCTTTACCTCAGAGTCCGCGGTGATGTTCGAACCCCTGGACGAGGGAGAGGCGGGGCGTCCTGTCACCCTCCTTTGTCAGAACGTTTCACTTTCCAGCTCGCACTATCGTCTCCTTACTGCTGCCGATTATTCTCAGATTTGTTTTGGCACGGTGACATCCATGTTGTCTTTCACACTGCAGGACCGAACTGTCTTTATACCACACTCTCTGGTAACAATAACAAAAACTACAGTGACCAGAAACACAACCCAGACCACACAGCTGAACAGTTACAGTGTAATCGGAACTAAAGAACCATTCTTAAAAGGTATGATGTCAATATGTTAACTGACTCACACATTATTTGAAAATATTCTGACTAGATCGGATATTTCACCATTCTGACTCTCGATCTCGTTATTTCGTTGAGATGACTCGTTTTGGAGATATTATGTCGATACTTCGACCGCGTATCCGCTGATTTCAATACTCAATGCCATTATTTTAACGTCATTCAACAATTTATGTGGAAATAATCTCCGTATACGTACGCGTGTGTCTCTCTGGTCTAATCTAATCTAATCCGCTCAATTTAACCAATCGGTCAACCGCAAACCGTTTCATGCTGTGTATTTGACGAAGGAGAAAAAGTGTCTGTAGGACTGCGATCTGATCCTCCCACCGTCTAATCCAAGACTAATGAAGAAGTCACTTATTTCTGCCTCGCCAATATTTCTCGGAAAGTCCGATCCAAATCCAAAGCAGTAATATATTTAAGTTGGAAACAGGATAATTAGGTTTACCGGTCATGTCCACCCACGCTTATCGATCCAACTCTCGTTTCCAAGAAATTCTCATGGCTTCTCTCTCTTTCTCACACACACACACACACACACACACACACACACACACACACACACACACACACACACACACACACACTCACACACACACACACTCTCACACACACACACTCTCACACTCACACTCACAACAATGAGGATTTAATCAAATTTTTGTTGTACAGTTTCCAACTTTTCCACATTTCAAACATCTTTATTTAGGATCTAGATCTCAAGCAGCTTTTCCTTGTATGTTTATTTTTATGTTTTATTTAAAATGTGCTTTAATCCTCACTACTAAAATATCTAAAATACTTAATGTGCAACTATGATGCTTTTAAATCACGCCTGATTTTGTTTTAAAGCTCTCATACGATAGATTTACACGCATCCGAGGTCAAAAAACACTTTAACATGCTTTTAATTTAAAATTGCAGCTTGCGTTCTAAAGGATGCGTTCTGAATGATCCGTTCTGAATGATCCGTTCTGAATGATCCGTTCTAAAGGATCCGTTCTGAATGATCCACTCTAAAGGATCCGTTCTAAAGGATCCGTTCTGAATGATCCGTTCTAAAGGATCCGTTCTAAATGATCCGTTCTGAATGAGCCGTTCTAAAGGATCCATTCTGAATGATCCACTCTAAAGGATCCGTTCTAAAGGATCCGTTCTGAATGATCCGTTCTAAAGGATCCGTTCTAAATGATCCGTTCTGAATGAGCCGTTCTAAAGGATCCATTCTAAAGGATCCATTCTAAATGCTCTGTTCTAAAGGATCCGTTCTGAATGATCCGTTCTAAAGGATCCGTTCTGAATTATCCGTTCTAAAGGATCCATTCTAAATGCTCTGTTCTAAAGGATCCGTTCTGAATGATCCGTTCTAAAGGATCCATTCTAAATGCTCTGTTCTAAAGGATCCTTTCTGAATGATCCGTTCTGAATGATCCGTTCTGAATGATCCGTTCTAAAGGATCCGTTCTGAATGATCCACTCTAAAGGATCCGTTCTAAAGGATCCGTTCTGAATTATCCGTTCTAAAGGATCCATTCTAAATGCTCTGTTCTAAAGGATCCGTTCTGAATGATCCGTTCTAAAGGATCCATTCTAAATGCTCTGTTCTAAAGGATCCGTTCTGAATGATCCGTTCTGAATGATCCGTTCTAAAGGATCCGTTCTGAATGATCCGTTCTGAATGATCCGTTCTAAATGATCCGTTCTAAAGGATCCGTTCTGAATGATCCGTTCTAAAGGATCCATTCTAAATGCTCTGTTCTAAAGGATCCGTTCTGAATGATCTGTTCTAAAGGATCCATTCTAAATGCTCTGTTCTAAAGGATCCGTTCTGAATGATCCGTTCTAAAGGATCCATTCTAAATGCTCTGTTCTAAAGGATCCGTTCTGAATGATCCGTTCTGAATGATCCGTTCTAAATGATCCGTTCTAAAGGATCCGTTCTGAATTATCCGTTCTAAAGGATCCATTCTAAATGCTCTGTTCTAAAGGATCCGTTCTGAATGATCCGTTCTAAAGGATCCATTCTAAATGCTCTGTTCTAAAGGATCCGTTCTGAATGATCCGTTCTGAATGATCCGTTCTAAAGGATCTGTTCTGAATGATCTGTTCTGAATTATCCGTTCTGAATGCTCTGTTTTAAAGGATCAGTTCTAAAGGATCTGTTCTAAAGGATCCGTTCTGAATGATCCGT
>CM022772.1:332381-349881 GCA_012411365.1 Ameiurus melas | reverse complement strand
CAAACCGAACAACAGAGAGTTCGAGCAGAGTTTAATAAGAGAGAAACACCACGCCTGAGTACGGTGAGGTTCCTCTCCATCCGCCTCTCCTCACGGTTCCTTTCCCTGTGGCGTGGTACAGAGAACCCCAGCGTAGACGTGGTGATGTCAGAGCGTACACATGAGGAGGTGAGAGACGCGGCTCGCTTAGTAGAGAACGGCATTGTGGGTAAAAAGTGAAACTAGAACAACCACGTCGCGCGATCTCAGATGTCATTCAAGAGCACATGTTACTAATAAATATGCAAATCGTTTCCTTTAAGGGGGCGGGGTTTCCTTTAAGGGGCGGGGTTAGCATCCGTACCGTCTTGATGCGTACCCTCTTTTTGTATAAAACTCTAAACAGAAGGTTTTCGCTTATCTGAATGAGTTGATCTCATGAGATCAAGATGGCCGCCGTACAGTACGTAATGTTTCTGGATTATTTTACTTTCACGGACATTTTTATTTACAAAAATAATATAATAATAATCTGATTACGAAAAAATCCTAACAGTTCCAGAGAATCACAATTCTTACATTCATTTAAAAACCATCTGAATTCACTTAACGCCCCCCCTCTCTCTCTCTCTCTCTCTCTCTCTCTCTCTCTCTCTCTCTCTCTCACACACACACACACACACACTTTTGTTACGGTCGTGTTATTACATTTAATTTGTTTTCTTTACACCTGTGCCAGCAGCTCTCCCACCAGATCAGTTTCAATTCACCTCAAAAGCGCATCGGGCGGATGAAGGACATTTCTCTGGTGTGTGTGTGTGTGTGTGTGTGTGTGTGTGTGTGTGTGTGTGTGTGTGGGTGTGTGATCCTTCATCCATGGTATAAAATCTGACAGTGATAGTAATAGTAATAGTGACTAGATCCTCTGCAGAACACACTCACACACACACTCTCTCACACTCACACACACACACACTCTCTCAAACACACACATACACACACACACACACACACACACTCACGTTTTTTTGGATGTCCGAGTTTTTAGCCCAGTTTTAACAGCGGTCATTCTTCAGTGTGAGAGATGGGGACCGAGGGAACGACAGAGTGGGAATTTGGTGCTTTAAAATAGTCCGTGGTGTTACAAGGCCGTCTCTCTCCTCTTCTCTCGGGTCAATTTACGTTTCTTAATCTTTTTCCCCCCATCACATGAGATTCGTATCGCACGCAGAGGTCATGATTAACAAGTGTTTCGCCCCAAGCCCAGCCGTTACAGGCTCGCAGAACGTGAACCCGTGATGAAAATCAGCAGCGCCGCATGCACACGTAATGATTTAATGATCCAGTTCATCAACGTGCACAATGAGCTCCCGATATTCTAAATCCAGTCCAGTCAACTGCTTTACGTACAGGACATGCTGGATCAAGTGCTATTTCACACGCTGCTAAATAACTGTGGCGTGTAGAGGACACATCTCATTAACTTCAACCAAATATTGCTGTGATTAATGTGAATATTACCACTAGGACTTTCTTTTTTTGCAGCAGCAGCAGTTTATTGACAATAAAACCCTACCGCAGTCTTATTACATGATTATTTAAATGCTTGCGTGAAAAAGCTCTTTAAAATGATATGTTACATCATAGTACAGTCAAAATTATTCTTAGGCTTAAAGGCAAGTGCTTATCTTTAAAAGTCTAAACATGTGTACAGAGGAGCGCAGAAGTGTGAAATACATGCAGATGATTTAATTCAACTCTTTCAAAAAAAAAAGAATCAGCGTAAGAACACAGAACGTTTTCTGGGTTAGATACTGTATATATATATAGAGAGAGGTATATTTTGGACGGTACCCTTATAATATTTCCAACAAATGGACCGAGTTTAGTCGATCAACCTGAACCAAGCACCGACCAATCATACATCACCAAACAGCATTTACATTTGGCCACACCCACAAATCACAGCAGATGGTAAAGAGAGCTGAAAATGAGAACATGGCGACGAAGCGGTGAAAGACAAAGACAACGTCCTAACTGCAGCGCGCACCTAAACGCCTTCTTTTATAGGGCGCCATTACTTTGGTTTGGAATCGCTTTCTTTCGAGTCAATACGAAATGTGAATTTCGCAAAACGTTCACTGGCATGTAATAGGAATAAAGGATCGACACGTAGGTGGTTTAAACGTGATCCGGTTGTACGATCCACAGGAACTGGGCGAGAATTTATACCATTCGAGGGTTACACGTATAAATTTACACGTCAGCAAGGTACGGGATCTTGATGCGCAGGGATGTTGCTCGGGCAGCAGCGGTGGTGAACGTACTGACCGTGTGAATATCAACTGCGGCTGTTCAGCGAGTGTATCGTCCCGAGGAGCACAGCTAATCTGATTTGGTCTTTGGAAACCGATTACAGAGCTGCCGGTCTGCATTTCCTTCACACACTATAACCTGCTTCTGTCTTTCAAAAACCACCTCGTGTCCGTAACATGAGAAAAAAAAACCGAACAAACGTCGTTTTATTTAACTGGGCAGAGTATTAGGAAGGCAAATCAACAATGCGTCGTTATCAATGATCATAAAAATCTTTTCGAATCCTTATGGCTTCAAATATATACGGCGATTATCGCTGGTTTAATTGAACAATATGATCCACTTGATCGGGTTTTACAGCGCTCGAGCTCGGAGCTCATGACAGTATGTGTGCGATTTTATATACCAACGTGTGTTCTTAGGAAGTTGTATTTCTCTTGATACACAGCCTATAGCAGACATGTCTAATGATTGTAAATGTAGTGAAGGCAGTAAATGAAAGAACAGACAGCAGGAACAGTAGAACATCTACAGAGTGGTAAGAATACCAGGCACCTCGTACGCACTGTATTTGAAGTGAATGCGCACCACCATCACTCTCCGAAGTACTCGATCCAGAAGACAGCATTGTCTAATGGTTTTATTGGCACGTCTCTGTGGAGTCTGGAGAGTCTTTGCATGTTTTCCCGGTATGAAGGGTCATGGAGCACTTCGTTCAAAGTTAAAAGGAAGGAGTCTTTGTCCACAGTTGCGAAATTGACACTTTTTGCGACTCCCCTCACCCTCATTTTCGCAAGATTGTCAGGCTGATCCCAGATGAGTCCGAAACCAATTATCGGAACTCCATGATAGATAGCTTCCTGAATTCCATTGGTTCCACCATGAGCTACAAATGCCCTGGTCTTAGGGTGGCCAAGGAGATCATTTTGGGGTATCCAGTCCATTATTAAGGTATTGTTCCCCACTGTGGAAGGTCGTTCTCCTTTATATCTCCAGATCACTTTTTGTGGAAGTTCTGCAAAAGCCTCAGCTATTAAATTGGCTACATCATGCGGAAGCTGACCAACCATAGTTCCCAGTGACATGACAATGATGCCATGTTCACCAGAGCTCTGCACAAAGTCCTCAAGATCCTGTGGAAGAGGTTTGGGTGGTTTGCAGTGGAAACCACCAATGTAGACAACGTTTGGCATAGTAGGGCGTGGAAATTCAAAGATAAAATCCACTCTGAAGAGCCACAGATCTGCTCCTTGAACTAATTCAAAGTAGTCTACCTCTGGACCAAATATCTCATTACACAGTTCATTGTAGTTTGAAGCGATATAATACTTTATCTGTAATTTAGTTACGATGTACATGACAACATTTAGCACTCTCTCAAAAAAGCTCATGTGGTCCGACAGCTCTAACATTGGCAATGGTACATAAGAAAGTGGTGAGGGAGCGATTGCAAAATGGCCCTCACCCTGAGGTGTCCCCCGAACATTAAAGACAAGTGGCAGGTTGAGATAATGACCTAACATTGGGCCACTCATTAGAGCAGGGTCAGTAATAAACACATCATATTTGGCATCTCTCAAGGACTGCATTAGTTCCTGGTCTTCAATCATACTGATCACCATTCTTCTCTCTTTCTCAGTCATTTTAACTGACATGTCCCACATCTCCTTCACCAGTTTCAGGCGAGCCCACATGGAACCCTCCCTCATAATTTCCAAGTACCTGCTTATAATCTTCTGAATTAATTCTTGCTCAAAAAGCTCTGAGCTTCCAAAAGTGATGGAAGTGTACAACAGGGATGTTTCTTCAATGTACCAGCTGTCCGAAGCTCGCATGACTGTAATATTGTGACCTCTGGCATGAAGAGCCTCAATAATGATTTTTATGTTGATCCAGTGGCTGCCATCCAGAGGGAAGACCAGAATCTTCCCAGAATAGACTGAGGCTACCAGTAGGGGGAGCAAGACCAGTCCAGAGTTTCGCATTTTTAGTCCATTCATCGCAGCACCTACAGTAACGAACAGAATGCTACAGATAAGAACAATGAAAAATACAGGTCTCTTTCATTTTAAACAATAAATTACATCGCACATTGTTTACTTCAGAGAAATAATATATACAGTGCCTTGCATTAGGAGTGTATTAGTCAAAGATGCAACCAAGAGGCCAAGGGTAACTCTGAAGAAATTAGCTAGATCCACAACTCAGCTGGCAGAAGCTGTTCGCATCACAACCACAGCCTGGACAATTTAACTGACGAGAAGTTAACTATTATTGAAAAAAGCCATATGAAAGCTCTTTTGGAGTTTGCTAAAAAGGCATGATAGAACAAACGTGGTGGGAAAAGGTTCTCTGAACTAATGAGATCTAAATTTTTGACCTTGGCACACAGCGCTACATTTGGTGCAAACTCAACCCTGCTCATCACCTTGAGAACACCATCCCAACTGTGAAGCATGGTGGTGGTAGTTTAATGTTATGGGGATGTTTCTTATCAGCAGGTACTGGAAAACTGGTCAGGGTTGTAGGTGAGATGGTCCAGACCAGACCTCAAGCTGTTTGAGAATCTGTGTGCAAGACACCAACAACAACGCTGTCCATCCAATCTGACCGAGCTCGGGCAATTTTTTAAAAAAGAATGAGGGGCTGAGGTGCCTTAAGGCAAAACCCTACAGGTGGACAGGGTAAATATTTAAAAGCAATAGTCATCGCATTTAACCTATACTAATGATCTTTCAGGTATTATTATATTTAAACTTTTTTCCTTTAATTTTTTTTTAATTATTTACGAATATGTAAACGATACTGCATCTAATTAAATACTCACAAATTCGAATACTTAATACGAAACAAAAATCTAGTCTTCTGATCATGTTAGAAGTAAAATGTTTATTTCACTGTGGAGAGGCTTTCAAAAACATCTGCAGGAAAATTGTTTGGAAAATTAGTTCTTTATTGCAAAAAATAACAAAGATACTATACACTTTTACATAATACATATTAATATTTAATCCAACATACAGTAAATCCAACAACAATGTACTTTCAGTGAAATTCCTCTGAAATAAGCTTCTAAGTAGAGATAGGAATGAATATGTAGAATTTCATGAATTCAGGTCATCTAGAAATAGAGATTTGGCTAAATATATTATACGTACTATAACAATGTGAACATTTGAATCGATTTGATTTATCATGCACAAACTAAATGAAAAGTTTGGTGATAGAAATCTAGTAATAATCATGGGAAACGATCGAGCAATGGTCATTTCGAATGATTATTGGAAATTACTATTCAATAGTCAAACGAAGTGAAAAATTCAGACTCACCATAGACATGAGCACTTAACCAAAATAAGTTCATTCAAGTGTGTGAAAAAGCAAAGAGCATGTACATCCAGGACACAGATGAATGAATTACCCTTTTACTACTATATTATACCCTTGCGTTCCAAATAAAATAAGGGTTCTTAAATCAAAAGGTCAGGACTGCGTTAAAACTAAGACACGCCTCTGTTTGGTCAAACTCCATCCTGCACATGAGAACCCCACCCAACTTGTGTTTAAAGGAAGTGGTCTGGACACTGTTTAAAAACCACGTCTTATACTCAAGAAAACTCTGGCAACTTCAGAGGCGTAAACTACACGCAGGTGATTTTACTTATCATCTTGTGGAGCTCAGAACATTCACTTAAGTACGTGCAGAACCCAAGTCTGAAGAAGAGGAACTTCTCCCACGTAAATACCGATGTACCTTTTGGACTTAAATCGAAATCTCTGAATACGGCCCTCAGCGAAAATCCCAGTTTCAAGTTGTTTATTTATTCTCAGGGGAATAGTGTAATAACTGTTTAAATTGTCAGTTGTACATTTACAAAGAACACGTACACCATAAAGCCAAAAGTATATGTACCCCTGAGCATCGCACCCGTATGTTGTTCTTCCCCAAACTATTACCATAATGTTGGAAATATACAATTGTAAAAGGGGAAATGAATCTGGAATGGGATGTTCAACAAGAGCATCTGGACGTGATGGTGAGGGGTGCACAAACCTTTTGGCCATGTAGTGTATATTAAAAATTCTACTCTATTCTAAACATAGCCCGTTAGTCTTATGCTTAAGGCAGGTTCTCGGATATTTTTAAGCAATGTGTGTTCTTAGGAAGTTGTATTTCTCTTGATACACAGCCTATAGCAGACATGTCTAATGATTGTAAATGTAGTGAAGGCAGTAAATGAAAGAACAGACAGCAGGAACAGTAGAACATCTACAGAGTGGTAAGAATACCAGGGCATCTTGTACGACTGTGTTCGTAGATGAGCCGCACCACCATGCCTCATCGAGTACTCGATCCAGAAGACAGCATTGTCTAATGGTTTTATTGGCACGTCTCTGTGGAGTCTGGAGAGTCTTTGCATGTTTTCCCGGTATGAAGGGTCATGGAGCACTTCGTTCAAAGTTAAAAGGAAGGAGTCTTTGTCCACAGTTGCGAAATTGACACTTTTTGCGACTCCCCTCACCCTCATTTTCGCAAGATTGTCAGGCTGATCCCAGATGAGTCCGAAACCAATTATCGGAACTCCATGATAGATAGCTTCCTGAATTCCATTGGTTCCACCATGAGCTACAAATGCCCTGGTCTTAGGGTGGCCAAGGAGATCATTTTGGGGTATCCAGTCCATTATTAAGGTATTGTTCCCCACTGTGGATGGTCGTTCTCCTTTATATCTCCAGATCACTTTTTGTGGAAGTTCTGCAAAAGCCTCAGCTATTGAATTGGCTACATCATGAGGAAGCTGACCAACCATAGTTCCCAGTGACATGACAATGATGCCATGTTCACCAGAGCTCTGCACAAAGTCCTCAAGATCCTGTGGAAGAGGTTTGGGTGGTTTGCAGTGGAAACCACCAATGTAGACAACGTTTGGCATAGTAGGGCGTGGAAATTCAAAGATAAAATCCACTCTGAAGAGCCACAGATCTGCTCCTTGAACTAATTCAAAGTAGTCTACCTCTGGACCAAATATCTCATTACACAGTTCATTGTAGTTTGAAGCGATATAATACTTTATCTGTAATTTAGTTACGATGTACATGACAACATTTAGCACTCTCTCAAAAAAGCTCATGTGGTCCGACAGCTCTAACATTGGCAATGGTACATAAGAAAGTGGTGAGGGAGCGATTGCAAAATGGCCCTCACCCTGAGGTGTCCCCCGAACATTAAAGACAAGTGGCAGGTTGAGATAATGACCTAACATTGGGCCACTCATTAGAGCAGGGTCAGTAATAAACACATCATATTTGGCATCTCTCAAGGACTGCATTAGTTCCTGGTCTTCAATCATACTGATCACCATTCTTCTCTCTTTCTCAGTCATTTTAACTGACATGTCCCACATCTCCTTCACCAGTTTCAGGCGAGCCCACATGGAACCCTCCCTCATAATTTCCAAGTACCTGCTTATAATCTTCTGAATTAATTCTTGCTCAAAAAGCTCTGAGCTTCCAAAAGTGATGGAAGTGTACAACAGGGATGTTTCTTCAATGTACCAGCTGTCCGAAGCTCGCATGACTGTAATATTGTGACCTCTGGCATGAAGAGCCTCAATAATGATTTTTATGTTGATCCAGTGGCTGCCATCCAGAGGGAAGACCAGAATCTTCCCAGAATAGACTGAGGCTACCAGTAGGGGGAGCAAGACCAGTCCAGAGTTTCGCATTTTTAGTCCATTCATCGCAGCACCTACAGTAACGAACAGAATGCTACAGATAAGAACAATGAAAAATACAGGTCTCTTTCATTTTAAACAATAAATTACATCGCACATTGTTTACTTCAGAGAAATAATATATACAGTGCCTTGCATTAGGAGTGTATTAGTCAAAGATGCAACCAAGAGGCCAAGGGTAACTCTGAATAAATTAGCTAGATCCACAACTCAGCTGGCAGAAGCTGTTCGCATCACAACCACAGCCTGGACAATTTAACTGACGAGAAGTTAACTATTATTGAAAAAAGCCATATGAAACGCTTTTTGGAGTTTGCTAAAAAGGCATGATAGAACAAACGTGGTGGGAAAAAGGTTCTCTGAACTAATGAGATCTAAATTTTTGACCTTGGACACCGCGCTACATTTGGTGCAAACTCAACCCTGCTCATCACCTTGAGAACACCATCCCAACTGTGAAGCATGGTGGTGGTAGTTTAATGTTATGGGGATGTTTCTTATCAGCAGGTACTGGAAAACTGGTCAGGGTTGTAGGTGAGATGGTCCAGACCAAACCTCAAGCTGTTTGAGAATCTGTGTGCAAGACACCAACAACAACGCTGTCCATCCAATCTGACCGAGCTCGGGCAATTTTTTAAAAAGAATGAGGGGCTGAGGTGCCTTAAGGCAAACCCTACAGGTGGACAGGGTAAATATTTAAAAGCAATAGTCAACGCATTTAACCTATACTAATGATCTTTCAGGTATTATTATATTTAAACTTTTTTCCTTTAATTTTTTTTAATTATTCTGCGAATATGTAGCAATACTTCATCTAATTAAATACTCACAAATTCGAATACTTAATACGAAACAAAAATCTAGTCTTCTGATCATGTTAGAAGTAAAATGTTTATTTCACTGTGGAGAGGCTTTCAAAAACATCTGCAGGAAAATTGTTTGGAAAATTAGTTCTTTATTGCAAAAAATAACAAAGATACTATACACTTTTACATAATACATATTAATATTTAATCCAACATACAGTAAATCCAACAACAATGTACTTTCAGTGAAATTCCTCTGAAATAAGCTTCTAAGTAGAGATAGGAATGAATATGTAGAATTTCATGAATTCAGGTCATCTAGAAATAGAGATTTGGCTAAATATATTATACGTACTATAACAATGTGAACATTTGAATCGATTTGATTTATCATGCACAAACTAAATGAAAAGTTTGGTGATAGAAATCTAGTAATAATCATGGGAAACGATCGAGCAATGGTCATTTCGAATGATTATTGGAAATTACTATTCAATAGTCAAACGAAGTGAAAAATTCAGACTCACCATAGACATGAGCACTTAACCAAAATAAGTTCATTCAAGTGTGTGAAAAAGCAAAGAGCATGTACATCCAGGACACAGATGAATGAATTACCCTTTTACTACTATATTATACCCTTACGTTCCAAATAAGGGTTCTTAAATCAAAGGTCAGGACTGCGTTAAAACTAAGACACGCCTCTGTTTGGTCAAACTCCATCCTGCACATGAGAACCCCACCCAACTTGTGTTTAAAGGAAGTGGTCTGGACACTGTTTAAAAACCACGTCTTATACTCAAGAAAACTCTGGCAACTTCAGAGGCGTAAACTACACGCAGGTGATTTTACTTATCATCTTGTGGAGCTTAGAACATTCACTTAAGTACGTGCAGAACCCAAGTCTGAAGAAGAGGAACTTCTCCCACGTAAATACTGATGTACCTTTTGGACTTAAATCGAAATCTCTGAATACGGCCCTCAGCGAAAATCCCAGTTTCAAGTTGTTTATTTATTCTCAGGGGAATAGTGTAATAACTGTTTAAATTGTCAGTTGTACATTTACAAAGAACACGTACACCATAAAGCCAAAAGTATATGTACCCCTGAGCATCGCACCCGTATGTTGTTCTTCCCCAAACTATTACCATAATGTTGGAAATATACAATTGTAAAAGGGGAAATGAATCTGGAATGGGATGTTCAACAAGAGCATCTGGACGTGATGGTGAGGGGTGCACAAACCTTTTGGCCATGTAGTGTATATTAAAAATTCTACTCTATTCTAAACATAGCCCGTTAGTCTTATGCTTAAGGCAGGTTCTCGGATATTTTTAAGCAATGTGTGTTCTTAGGAAGTTGTATTTCTCTTGATACACAGCCTATAGCAGACATGTCTAATGATTGTAAATGTAGTGAAGGCAGTAAATGAAAGAACAGACAGCAGGAACAGTAGAACATCTACAGAGTGGTAAGAATACCAGGGCATCTTGTACGACTGTGTTCGTAGATGAGCCGCACCACCATGCCTCATCGAGTACTCGATCCAGAAGACAGCATTGTCTAATGGTTTTATTGGCACGTCTCTGTGGAGTCTGGAGAGTCTTTGCATGTTTTCCCGGTATGAAGGGTCATGGAGCACTTCGTTCAAAGTTAAAAGGAAGGAGTCTTTGTCCACAGTTGCGAAATTGACACTTTTTGCGACTCCCCTCACCCTCATTTTCGCAAGATTGTCAGGCTGATCCCAGATGAGTCCGAAACCAATTATCGGAACTCCATGATAGATAGCTTCCTGAATTCCATTGGTTCCACCATGAGCTACAAATGCCCTGGTCTTAGGGTGGCCAAGGAGATCATTTTGGGGTATCCAGTCCATTATTAAGGTATTGTTCCCCACTGTGGAAGGTCGTTCTCCTTTATATCTCCAGATCACTTTTTGTGGAAGTTCTGCAAAAGCCTCAGCTATTGAATTGGCTACATCATGAGGAAGCTGACCAACCATAGTTCCCAGTGACATGACAATGATGCCATGTTCACCAGAGCTCTGCACAAAGTCCTCAAGATCCTGTGGAAGAGGTTTGGGTGGTTTGCGTGGGGAAAACCACCAATGTAGACAACGTTTGGCAATAGTAGGGCGTGGAAATTCAAAGATAAAATCCACTCTGAAGAGCCACAGATCTGCTCCTTGAACTAATTCAAAGTAGTCTACCTCTGGACCAAATATCTCATTACACAGTTCATTGTAGTTTGAAGCGATATAATACTTTATCTGTAATTCAGTTATCATGTACATGACAACATTTAGCACTCTCTCAAAAAAGCTCATGTGGTCCGACAGCTCTAACATTGGCAATGGTACATAAGAAAGTGGTGAGGGAGCGATTGCAAAATGGCCCTCACCCTGTATTGTCCACCGAACATTAAAGACAAGTGGAAGGTTGAGATAATGACCTAACAAGGGGCCACTCATTACAACAGGGTCAGTAATAAACACATCATATTTGGCATCTCTCAAGGACTGCATTAGTTCCTGGTCTTCAATCATGCTGATGAACGATTTTCTCTCATTCTCAAACATTTCCAGTGACATGTCCCACATCTCCTTCTCCAGTTTCAGGCGAGCCCACATGGAACCCTCCCTCATAATTTCCAAGAGCCTGCTTATAACATTCTGAATGAATTCTTGCTCAAAATACCCCGAGCTTCCTAAAGTGATGGAAGTGTACAACAGGGATGTTTCTTCAATGTACCAGCTGTCCGAAGCTCGCATGACTGTAATATTGTGACCTCTGGCATGAAGAGCCTCAATCATGATTTTCATGTTGATCCAGTGGCTGCCATCCACAGGGAAGACCAGAATCTTCCCAGAATAGACTGAGGCTACCAGTAGGGGGAGCAAGACCAGTCCAGAGTTTCGCATTTTTAGTCCATTCATCGCAGCACCTACAGTAACGAACAGAATGCTACAGATAAGAACAATGAAAAATACAGGTCTCTTTCATTTTAAACAGATTCTATGGACATTTTTTTTATCCCATACACAAGTGATTACGAATGCTATTATTGGGGGAAAAAAACCCATGAAATCTCATTTGTAGAAACGAACATGTGAAAATAGGTTCTCTGGTCTGATGAGAGAAAAAGTGACAAAGTGTGGCCTTGGCACAAAGCACTACATTTGGTAGAAACCCAACACTGCTCATAACCATGGGAACAACATATTAGGTAGTTTCACATAGTGGGGATGTTTCTCATCAGCAGGGATTAGGAACCTGGTCAGACTTCACACCTGTATGTCATGTCGCTGCGAACCCGTGACTACAGTTCCCAGAGTGCAACGCAAACTACAAACATGGCAGACGAGGAATATACTTCCCATATCCGCACCTTCTCCCGAGTTCTGATCTTGGACACCTGACACGCAATCAGACACACACTCACACACATAGGATTTAAGCGAAAGTTCGTGCAGTACTAGCTTGCGAAGTAAATGCTCAGCAGTCTTGTTTCTGTCGGTGACCAAGCCGTTGTGTTCGATTAAGGATTACACTGTTTCACAGATTCTGTGCTTTGTTTCTTGACCACGATTCTCAGCCCAAGCCTTGTATTGTCTGTTCTCCTGACTACTGCCTCCTTTAGGACTACGTCTTCTGTAGTCGTAAACTATAGACTATGCCGGAGACCCGTAAGATCACACACTTCCTGGAGCTCTTAACCGGATGTGCTTTGCTACGGGCTGCCACAGTGTGGGAGCGAGAGGGCGACAACATCCCCGCGCTAGAGGATATCAAGCCAGCGTTCCGTCAGGGGCTGAATCCAGAGCTGGTGAAGGAGTTGGCCTGTCGGGATGAACAACTCTCCCTCAACACGCTCGCTGACCTCGCGATTCGACCAACCAACCTGCGCAGTGGGAGCCCAGGCTCCCCATGCCAGGAGCCGCAGCAGAGCCATGTAGCTTGGTCAGGCATGGCTTCGTGAGGAGGAGAGCGAGAGGCCTTGCTGAGACTTCAGCTGCTTTTAGTGTGGAGAGGGCAGCCACCTTGTCTGCCAATGCCCGCTCTGAAAGCCGTGACCCCCCGGGGAGAGCAGGGACAGCTGACCCCGGTGAGTTCCATCCACGCATGCACAACTCATGTATTTGTCAGTTTTGAACACTCAGTGGTGTCTACTGTGCTCACAGCGCTGATCGACTCAGGAGCTACCGGCAACTACATTGACCAGAGAACAGTGCAAGACCTAGACCTTCCCGTTCATCCACTACTCCAGCCATGACGTTGGGTCTATCGATCCAGTCCATCGATGGGTCTCCCATAGGCGGAGGGGTCATCTCCCACTGTACATCACCTCTTGTACTCCAGGACAGTGCCCTCCATAGCGAAACCCTAGGCCTGTACATCACTGTCTCTGCCCGGAACCCCGTCATTTTAGGCCTCCCCTGGTTGGAGCTGCTAAACCCCCAGGTTTCTTGGGTGGACAAACAGATTATCCAGTGGTCACCGAACTGCCTCAGTAACTGCCTGCAATTACCCATTGTCCGCCACGACAGTGGAGAGCCCCAGTACACCCGTCCCAGTCACAGATCCTCCTGAATATCATGACCTCAGTGATGTATTCAGCAAGTAGAGAGAAAGCGGTTTACCACCGCACCTAAGATTGCACAATTGAGCTCCTTCCCGGACACAGCCCACCGCGAGTTCATGTGTACCATCTCTCTCAAGCTGAACATTAGGCTATGGAGGAGTATATTCAGGAGGCCCTCCAACAGGGATATATTAGACCCTTCCACGTCTCCTGCCTCCACCGGTTTCTTCTTTGTGGAGAAGAAGGGAGGGGGCCTCAGACCATGTATAGACTACTGGGGCTTAAATCAAGTTTCTTTTAAATACCGTTATCCCCTGCCACTAGTACCAGCAGCCCTCAAACAGATAAGGTCCGCGACCATATTTACCAAGCTGGACCTACGTAGCGCATACAACCTGGTCCGCATACGGGACGGGGGACGAGTGGAAGACGGCATTCAGCACCACCTCGGGGCACTACGAGTACCTAGTCATGTCTTATGGACTCGCTAACGCCCCCTCTGTGTTCCAATGTCTTATTAATAACGTCCCGAGAGACATGCTAGGGAGGAGCGTCATTACGTACATCGATGACATCCTGGTTTACTCTGCGTCCCCAGAGGAACATATCAGCCATGTCTGTTCGGCAAAGAGAACTGGCTGGAGGTATAGTGCAAAAAAAGCAAGTATTTTTATATTGTGCATCACCAGGAATTATGATATCTGTGCAGTTCCTAACATCCACTGAGGTATAACATTCCACATAATTATGCTTACGTTTGGCACTTGCATTCCCACACAAGTAGTTAGTTCCTCAACTGGAATCACGGCTCTCCTGCCCATGACCGCAGATCATTCTGATGTTCTCTCAGACTCTCTTTTGGCTATTTCTTTTCGGTGCATTTCCACCGAGTCTCAGGAGGTGCTCAACATTGCTTTGCTTAATTCATTGGCCAGAAAATCAGATATGCTTGAAAAAAGCAGAACCTCGCAAAAACATTCGCAATACGTGGTCACAGTAAGTAGTCACAGGGTCGGGGAAGTGGGAAGGTGGTACTAGACTTTGAGCCCTGTTGACGACTGGGAAATCTGTGCTAAAATTAAGCATTCTGCCAAAGCTAGACTGAAGTGGTTCAGAATTAAGAACCTGAATGTGTTGGAACAGTCCAGTCAAAGCCCAGAACTCTATATATATATATATATAGAGCCCTCTTCTGTTGAATTTTGATGTAAGCTTTGAACACATAGTTTTGAGCCACGCCCAGACAAACATGACTGACATCTCAAAGTAAAACATTCCGGTGCCAGTCTCTTGGAAACCTGTGGAAAAGCTGTAGGTATAATTTGAAAATATTGTAAATAAAGTGTTGTTTATTTGTTGTTTATAAGTCTAGCTAGCTAGCTGTCACTTCCTCTTATTTTTTTATTTAGCCGCCGCTTAGCTGCTTTTAGGTATGCAATGGAAGAAACTGCTAATGTTGAGCTGATATTATAACAAGTATTTTGTATAAATACTAAATAGTTAGTATTATTTAGGAATACTATAGTATTACAAGTATTTTGAAACTTATGACGAGAGACTGAAAATTAAACAAGAGCCCAAGATTTTAACGCAAACGTCAAGCTGCCAAAAAGCGCAGCTAAAAAGTCAACTGAAAAGATCCTTTGATCTTTTTCTCTGTGGTGGTACAGTAAAATGAACCGGGTGTCCGTAACGGACAGTTGTGCTTCCCCACCACTGTTCTAGATTTCAGTTTCAACATTACAAAATGTGGAAATATTACCGAGGGGGAAAAAAACGTACTAAGGCACTGTGTAATACAGTATATGGAATGTGAAAATATGAACTGTAAGGATGTAAGATATGGATGAATTCACTAAACTAAACTACAAATAAGATATTTGTCATTTTAAATGTAAACTGATTGCAGGATAAGAACGATTGTTAATCTCATTTAGTACAAAACACAATGAAAAGGTTTGTTGAAGTAAATTAGGGAAGGGAATGAAGGGGATTATCATTCCCTCAGGCACGTTGTATTTTTATTTAAAAACAAAATGCATAAACACAAATTTATAGTGTATGAAGTTACTACAAGAACATCCCACAAATCAATTCTCTTACAAAGTCATAGTGTCCTCAAAGGATTATTCCACAATCAAATCAAATGACAACGCAGACGTACCGTAGACGTGATCCCAGACGCCGAGCAACTTCATTCCAGGATGTGAGAGAGAGCAAAGAGTATTTACTTTACTTCAGAAAGCTCGATTAATCAATTACTCTGACCATAGCATGGGGTGGGGGGTGTTGAACTGGTAGAAGTCTGGACTTTGTATAGATATCTCCTCCACATACGTCGTTTAAATGACTTTTTATCTTTTCTTTTGAAGTTAATAAGTAGCCCAGTGTGAGGGAAAACATTAGCCAGACATTCCCACTGCTACAGTAGGAAAATATCAGACAGCCTTTACGACCTCCATCACAGTTCCCTCAACTTCACAACAAGTTCTACAGTTAAAAAAAAAAAAAGTCTAATTAGAACCTTTAAGTGTTTTCCCAGAGGAACGACCTGCTGTTCTGATTACAGCCTCTCCTCGACGCTCTGCTACTGCTGTTCTTCAGGTTCTTCAGGTTCTTCGACTGGTTCTTAGCTGCATGTGGAACCCTTTCAGATAAACACTCTGTTGTTGGTTATAACCTTTAAGCATTTCTCCAGAGGGACACCTGAAACCATAATCCGGAGTCTATCCCGGGAACGCCGAGCACAAACACAGATGAAGATGCCTTCAGCTGATCTACAATTCTTGATTTAAGTCTTGTTTACTCGGAATAAGCCCGCCCTCTAGAAGATCTGATCTTACAGATCTGTTGTCTTGGTAACAGCTACGACCACGACTTCGAAAGAATGCACAAGTCCAGCGTCGTGCTGAACAATCCGATCCCGCTAACTCGGTATTCCACGTATGAATAGCAAGCTCCAAAACCAGTCAGTTATAGAAGTCATATGAACTTCACGTTAAAAATTCACGTGTTTTTATGACACTTCATACGTTTAATAATAATTAATAATCCTTTTTTTTAACACGATTCATTCATTTTCAAATAGAATTCTTTTTTCACCTGATTCTTTATTTAAATGATTCGTTTATTTTCATCTGATTCTTTATTTAAATGATTCGTTTATTTTCACCTGATTCTTTATTTAAATGATTCGTTTATTTTCACCTGATTCTTTATTTAAATGATTCGTTTATTTTCACCTGATTCTTTATTTAAATGATTCGTTTATTTTCACCTGATTCTTTATTTAAATGATTCGTTTATTTTCACCTGATTCTTTATTTAAATGACTCGTTTATTTTCACCTGATTCTTTATTTAAATGACTCGTTTATTTTCACCTGATTCTTTATTTAAATGACTCGTTTATTTTCACCTGATTCTTTATTTAAATGACTCGTTTATTTTCACCTGATTCTTTATTTAAATGACTCGTTTATTTTCACCTGATTCTTTATTTAAATGACTCGTTTATTTTCACCTGATTCTTTATTTAAATGATTCGTTTATTTTCACCTGATTCTTTATTTAAATGATTCGTTTATTTTCACCTGATTCTTTATTTAAATGACTCGTTTATTTTCACCTGATTCTTTATTTAAATGATTCGTTTATTTTCACCTGATTCTTTATTTAAATGATTCGTTTATTTTCACCTGATTCTTTATTTAAATGATTCGTTTATTTTCATGTGATTCTTTATTTAAATGATTCGTTTATTTTCACCTGATTCTTTCTAAACTTTTACACGATTCATTTTCCCGTGTGATTTTTATTGTCACCTTACACACGAGTTCTTTTTTTTTTTTTTTTAAATATGTGATTATTTAGATGATTATTTTCACCCTCACACATTTTCAAACGTAGGACATTTCCAGATGTGATTTTCACCGGCGAATAAACATTTTTCACACATGATCACGTACCACTCTCAGAATCGCGTGACGTTTTCCGAATGCTTTTTTTCCGTAAGGGATCGGCTGCTACGCTCCGTCACACGCCTTCTATCGCTTCCTCTCTCCTGCTGAGCTTCGATTCGGTG
>CM022772.1:274881-317381 GCA_012411365.1 Ameiurus melas | reverse complement strand
ATAGTAACCGAACGGGACGTTTTGTGTGACATCGACGATCTAAATAGCTCGAATGTGCACAATCAAAAAAAACCAAAAAAACATTTCTCTGGATGTTTTCAGCCTGTCTCCAGCATCCCGGTCGCCATGGAGACGCCACGTCTCCACGGACCAGGAGGTCTGTTTTGCAGAGCAGAAATTTCTCCAGGTCTGTGAAACATCACATGGCAGATATTATCCGAGAATACAAATCTCTCGAGTCTCTCGATCAGATGAAGAGGATCAGAGGAAGAGGAATCTCAGACATGCAGATGCACGGGACTTCATTCGTTTCAGAACGCACCGTAACTCCAATAAAAAGATATTTATGATGGCCATGATAAGGGATTTAAATAACGAAGTCATCCCTTGTGAATGTTCATCACTGCGGGATTAAACCTATACACCTGTACTCCACTTTTCCACGGTTTCGCCCATGGTCCAGTAATGACGTAAGGATTAAATAGCAGTTAAGACCTGTTTCATTGGTGCAGTTCTTCTCTGTACTTACATTTTTAACTGGTTTTTTTAAAACCAAGTAGAGTGCAGACGGACTTTTTCACCCGAGGTTGGTCAGAACTCACCGCTACGACGCACACTTGGTGCTGGTGCTCTGGAGGCTGTTTTATAGTTAACTCTGTTACCTTATTAAATAGAAGTATAGAATTTCCAGGGATCGGATTTCAAATGCGAGCGCGATCGTTAAACCAGGGTTTTAGTTTTCACTTGATAATCATTTTCGTTTTAAGTGTGACAACGCTCTCTAGTGAGGCACAAAGCACTGCCTCCGAGCTTTCAGACATTTAATGGAGTTCTGCGGGGTCAGAGAACAAACCATGCAAAGTTCAATAAATCCGGGAACGTTTCAATAAAGCTGGACGCCTCCCCGACGTGATTATTTTAACCAATCACGCAAGGCCAAGCGGGCTAAGTGCATCTACTCTGTATTACGACGAAGGCAGATTTGAAACGAAAACGAGGTGGCGGTCTGAAATAAGGGAAACATTTGGACAGAACTTATACTGGAAAAGAAATGCTAAAGGGATAAACACTTGAATACAAACGTATTTTAGTGAATATATTTAAAGGTTATTGTAAAGTAAACGTTATCGGATCGTTATTTACATACAGATGTAGACGGATTTCACACTGATCGTAAATATAACAATCAGTGGCTCCCAGATCATGGAGTCACGCCTCTAACAATCAACGCACAATCATTTAAATCAACTAAAGATATGCTAATTATTATTTCAGAGACGAGTAAAATTGCTAGATCCAGAGCGTTGTTTTGTTCCTCACTCCCTGCCTGCCAGTCCTCATAATTCATAGGAGCCAACCATATCATTTTAAATGTCACGAAGCATAAACAGCCCTGCAGCTCAGGCTTTTGCAGCACCGACATCAGTCGCTATCTCTATTAAAGGATTAACCATTTCATTTAGAAAGGATTTGATTATTTTACGAGGCAGATCGTCCAGGTCTGTCCTGGAGAAACTTCGCATTGCTCTCTACACACAAGTTTACGGTACGTGGGCGTGGTCTACAACTTCTACAAATGATGACAAACAAACTAGCAGATTTGCAGAACTTTAGACGACTTTTGAACACGTACAGTTCCTCGACCTCAGCTACATCACTGCAGAAGCTCCGCTTGCCCTGTGGAACTTCCGAGTGAGATCTTTGATCGTTCTCTATTCACACAACGGTGGTTTGCCAGCAATCGTCACCTAGTAAAATTTTTGGGTTTTTTTTTTTCTACGTTCCAGAAAGATCAGAAAAAGTTTGATGTATAAAAATCTAAAGACTATAAGAATCTAAGATGTGAAAGTCAAAATGGAGTCCCTTAAAAACACATCTTCTGTTCACATCTGCGTTATCTACGTTCAGAACATATGATCTGCTCATTCCAAGTCATTTATTTGTATTAGGTTACATTTCTCCTAGAAGTACTTTAACTCTGTGTGCTTCGAAGCGTGATTTCTTTCTAGTGCAACTTCAGTTTGGGTCACGGAGGAACTCGGAGTTTGCCTTCATTAGCTAAATAACGGTAACATGGAGACGAAATGTGAGCACAAAATTGGAGATATGTGCACATTCTGGGTAGAGTGAAGCGGTTTTCCTGTGTGCTGGAAGTCAGTAATTGGCCTCTGTGGTGGGGAAATGTTTCATCTAGTCTATTTTCGGCTGACAGCAGGGAGGCATACATAATGACGGTGTAGGTTAAACTGTTAAATCAGCTAAACAACATTCGTCCAAAAATACACCTGAAAAGTCTGACGTATGTGAAGGAAATTTTGATCTCTGTACCTCCAAAGTACACTCTTCCATTTTGGATGGACGTCAGACAGCAGGAGAAGAAGTAGTGGTGTTCGGAATTCGTCATCGAATCATGCAAGGTACGATAAAATAAACCTGATTGACAGGTTAGTGAGAGTAATGCCCCGCCCACCCAGAGCGCACAGCCAGTTTAGCCCTTTTGGACATGGATGGCTGTGGCATCGTTGGGATCTGAACTCGTGATAAGACGCCAATCTCAAACCCAGAAAATGCCCTTGTACCTGATAAAACCAGATCTCCACTCCCTCATCTCCTCTTGCAGTAAACCTCCATTACTTCATCAATATTCCAGAATATAGCTAGTAGCTTCCAGACAGAAATACACGATTCTGATGGGTTAATCCTGTTTCTCACCACAGCAGCTGGTTCAAACCAATTCTAATGGTGGAATCATAATGCTAATGCTGTCGACCTTTTATTAAAAAAATCTTTACAGCATAATTACTGAAAAACAGAGTGGTGTGACATTTATCTAATCACCCATGGATTAATATATTTCACAGGGGGTTCAAACACACAACCCCACCCATCTTAGCCTTATGTCACGTCTCATGTTTATTATCTTTTCTTTTCTTTTTTTTCAGGGTCCAAGATGACAGAAATGGGGCGTACAAACCAGCAACTGTTCACCAGCAATTTATGCAGCACCACAGTGGTTCAATCTGACCAGAAATCTGAGATCATAACCGGACGTCCTTTCCGAGAGTGAGAAGGCAGCCGAGACGTCCCGCTTGCACCGAATCTGATTGGACTATTCTTCTGAAGGAGCGGTCCAGCCAGATCAGCTCGATCGCGAACAAGCATAAACGTGCACGTTGCAGGTGTGGCCGGATCGCAAAAGTAAATAACGGTCTGTAATATTTTCTCTCCCAGAGGGTGAACCTGTGCTAACACCTGTATGAGCCATGAGGGACACACACGTGACCAATTCAGCTCGGTCAAGTGGAAGTGTTCGAGGTATAGTGACCAGTGCCTTACTCTGGTGGACCATGGCTGTTTTCTTTTTGTCATTTTCACAGATGCCAGTGGCCCAAGCGGATTGTTGGCTAATTGAAGGTGAGAAGGGTTTTGTGTGGCTGGCAATCTGCAGCCAGAACCAGCCACCATACGAAGCAATTCCTCTACATATCAACAGCACTATCGTTGATCTACGGCTCAACGAGAACAAGATTCGGAGCATCCATTTTTCTGCTCTAAGCCGCTTCAGCAACCTGACCTACCTGAACTTGACCAAGAACGACATCTCCTACATAGAAGATGGGGCTTTCTCTGCACAGTTCAATTTGCAAGTACTGCAAATCGGTTTTAACAAGCTAAGGAACTTAACGGAGGGCATGCTGCGAGGCTTGGGGCGTCTGCAGTACCTCTACCTTCAAGCTAACCTGATCGAGACCGTCTCACCGAACGCGTTCTGGGAGTGTCCTGCGATTGAGAATATCGACCTCTCCATGAACAGGATTCAGCAGTTGGATGGAAATACATTTCGTGGTTTATCAAAGCTGACAACATGCGAGCTCTACTCAAACCCTTTCATGTGCTCCTGCGAGCTACTTGGATTCCTGCGCTGGTTAGTAGCATTCCCTAACAGGACAAGTGAGAGGATGGCATGTGATACACCAGCTGGCTTTTTCGGCTATAGCCTCTTAAGCCAAAATTCAAAGATGCCAACATACCGGAATGCTTTCCACGCTCTCTCGACAGTCTGCACGGATGACAACGTGACCCCGTACCTGCTTGGATCTTCCGACGGAGGCACCCCCACAATCCTGCCAGATCTGAGCCCTTGTGGACTGGACGACTGCCCTTCGGGGATACCTCCAGATGAGCCTATCAGCATCAGCCCGACGTATTTCGACCCAGATGCTCGCCCAATCATGAAGCTTAAAGAGGTGACACACACAAGTGCAGTTATCACAATCCAAATACCAAACCCTTTCCGAAAGATGTATATTCTTGTACTTTACAACAACAGCTTCTTTACAGATATACAGAACCTAAAAAGCCAAAGGGAAGAGATTGAGTTGCTCAACCTTAAATCCCATACAAACTATACATACTGTGTGGCCTCCATACGCAATTCTCTAAGATATAACCACACCTGCTTGACCATCTCCACTGTTACAAGGACAATAAGAGAGCACGTTCCAAATGACTCGACAGCTACTCACTATATCATGACCATATTGGGTTGCTTCTTTGGAATGGTGATCGTATTGGGTTTGGTGTATCACTGCCTGAGAAAACGTAAGCAAGAAGATGAATCAAAGAGCAAGAAGCTTGAGAAGATGAAAAGGAATTTGATCGAGATGAAATACGGGGCTGAAATGGAAGGTGGGACGATCTCTCAGCTATCACAGAAGCAAATGATGTCCGCTGTCGAGCCCATTCAAAGGATGCCGTATTTACCAGCTGCCAGTGAGAAAGACCCATATAAGGTACAGGAACTATCCGGGACACCCAAAACAACAAAAGGGAATTATATAGAAGTGAGGTCAGACCAGTCAGATCGCATCGAGTGCAACATTCCACCATCGGAGAACAGCCAGGGATCTGTGGCGGAAATATCCACAATTGCCAAGGAAGTGGACAAAGTAAATCAGATTATCAACAACTGCATCGATGCACTTAAATCCGAATCAGCATCCTTCCAGGCGGTAAAATCTGGAGCCGTCTCAACCGCTGAGCCTCAGTTGGTTCTTATATCCGAGCACCCACCAGGCAAGTCCGGTCTTCTGTCACCAGTGTATAAAGGAGGATACCACCACCCACTACAGAGGCATCATAGTATGGAAGCACCACTGAAGCGTGCCAGCACATCATCCAGCGGATCTTTGCGCAGCCCGCGATCTTTCCGTTCGGACGGTGCCTATCGATCAGAGTCCAAGTACATTGAGAAAACTTCTCTGGATGAGTCCGGGATTCTGACGGTCACCCCGACATCTGCAATACTTAAGTCAGAGGCAGAGAGAATGCGACACTACACGGAGCACCGGCACTCCTACCCCGGCCCACACCACATGGAGGAGCAACTGGAGGTTTCTGCAAGCAGGAAGTCATCCATCTTGGAGCCGCTAACACGTTCTCGGCCACACGAGCTGTCGTATTCGCAGCTTTCGCCACAGTATCACAACCTCAGCGGTTACTCCAGCCCAGAGTACACCTGCCGGCCATCGCTTAGTCTATGGGAACGGTTCAAACTCCACCGCAAACGCCACAGGGATGAAGAGGAGTACATGGCTGCCGGTCACGCATTACGGAGAAAAGTACAGTTTGCTAAAGATGAGGACCTCCACGACATCCTCGACTACTGGAAGGGTGTGTCTGCCCAACAGAAATTATGATTGCTTATTTTATTTTCGTGTTTTATTTTAAAAAGTGGCTAAATCAAACCACACTTCGCTCTCTGGACCAAATAAAGCCAGTCTTCATTAAAGCTGCAGTAAGTAACTTTCTGTGATGTAGGGATTTGGACTTAGCTCTGGTAGGAAAAGGTCGCTGCAAGAAAATCAGTGAAGAACACTTATGTTGCACCCAGAGTGAGCATCAACTCAACCCTTATTTAAACCATATTCAAGTGTTCAAATCTTCATAAACAAAATGTCCACTGGGGATATAATCTAGAACGACCGTACTGTAGCTGCTATTATCCTAGCCTCTGAATTATTACAGAAGGTTATTGTGCAGTAAAGGAGTACAAGGTATAGGAGACGGTAACTGGCTAATTGGCTAAGAAACTGACTAACTGGATAATTAGCCAAGAAGAAGCAAGTTAACATTGCAACATGAGACAGAAAACTAGCCAGCTAGTTAGCTAGATTTACAAAAAAGAAAACACCATTAGTGAATTATCCAAATAACACTGCAACACTGCTAGCTAGCTAACTTCAAAACGGGGTAATATGGGTTAAATTACTGAGCTCTCATTACTTTTAAATAGCCACGCCAACGTTCATCCATGTTGTGGAAATTCTAGCTAATATTACCCAGTTGTTTCAGCTAGCTAGCTGTGCTTGCTTTTACTATTACTGTCCATTTGACTTGAGGCTAGCGTATCCTTGTCGTGGAATTTTAGCAGCGACCGAGTTACAGCAGTGCAGAAACACCAAGTGCTAGTGTGTTGTTATACACACACACACACACACACACACACACACACACACACAATACAAAACATCTTTTTACAATACAAAACAAAAAAAAAGTTACATACTGCAGCTTTAAACAGAAACTCACTCATTTTTCGGAGTTAGAATAGCTTAGATATAATGAAATCACTAGCTATTTTTGCTATTTGACATGAAACGTTAGAGCTTACGGAGAGGTATAAAAAGTAATATATGAATTTTAACAGTATTAACCTCAAATGAAAACGTTTTTATATATCAGTAATTATAAAAGTAATTATAGGGTATTCTATATTGTCTAATTCTTATGACTGTCATTATTATTATTATTATTATTATCATTGCAGTCACCATCATCACCTCATCATTATTATTATTATTATTATTATTATTATTATTATTAAGATTATTCTTATTGATTATTATAATGAATCTTTGGTTATCGCATGGCCGTGTCCTGTGACAGTATATTGACTGTTGTGCACTCGGAACAAAGAACTTAATCAAAATGTCCGCCGAATACTGTTTCACGTACGAGTTCCAAGAAGAAAAACAAAACAAACAAAAAAAACAACGAAAAAACAAACAAAACTGTGCTACTTTTTTTTTTCTTTTTCCCAACGGTTCAAAATGGACTGCTACAGAGTTCTCCGTCTTTTCAAGGGAATCTGTATTGGAACAAACAAAGACAAACGGTTTGGCACAGAAGCACACGTGTTGGCTTTTACAACGAGACGATGACTTTAAAAAAGAAAACACAGCTTCTGTTCATGCTCTTTTTGTAAAGTTTATGTTCAAATCTGCAATGAATGTCTCGAGGATTGCACTGTTCAACTGCACAAAAAGTACGGACACACACACACACACACACACACACACACACGACATGTAGAGGAATGTACGCAGAACGACTATTTTAACATTTTCTAACGTCTTCTCGATACCACGTCAAAAATCTTTATGTAATGGTTGATGACTAATCACAGAGATAAATTCAGTGTTGTTTTTTTTAAGCCCTGATTATCTTCTCCGAATAACGGAGACGCCATCGTGCCCAGTTCTGTGCCAATGCACTAAACAACTACGACCTCCTGATCAAGTTCATGTAAAAGTCCCTTACAGAAAGATCTGGTGAACACGTGACACTGTGTCAGTGAAGTGATCAATAAACCCATGTCCTACGTGTCAAAAATCAACATGAATCATCTGAAAATGAACCGATCATGCAGATACAATCATCTCTGTGAGAATAAATGGATCTGGTCAAATGAATCAAATGAATCAGGTCAAAATGAATCATTTGGGAAAGAAATCGCATTAAAATGAATTAATCAAGTTCAAAATCGTAGGTAGAAATGAACTAATCATGGAAATAAATGAATTTTCCCTTTTACACCCACATGAAAAACGTATAAAGTATAAAAGAATCACGTGAAAATAAGTGAATCATGTTAAATGTGGAAAGGAATCATTTGGAGGGAAAAATCACAAGTATGTAATGAACCGCGATAAAGATCGACGCTTGTAGGAGAAACTCTGACGTGGACGTAAATAAATCATGTTACAATTCACATTCAGAAATAAACGTGAACAAAACGAAAGAAGTTTTTTAATTTAAAATCATGTTAAAAATCACCTGTGAAAAAGAATCTTTAAAGAAAAGAAATCACGTGTAAAGAAAGCAGTCACGTGAATAATATATAAATGCAGGTAGTTTAAAACCCTGTGAGAAATGAAATGCACTACAGGTGAAGTGTGTGAGGTGTGTGTGTAAGAGTGAGGTGTGTGTGTAAGAGTGAGGTGTGTGTAAGAGTGAGGTGTGTGTAAGAGTGAGGTGTGTGTGTAAGAGTGAGGTGTGTGTGTAAGAGTGAGGTGTGTGTAAGAGTGAGGTGTGTGTGTAAGAGTGAGGTGTGTGTAAGAGTGAGGTGTGTGTGTAAGAGTGAGGTGTGTGTGTAAGAGTGAGGTGTGTGTGTAAGAGTGAGGTGTGTGTGTAAGAGTGAGGTGTGTGTAAGAGTGAGGTGTGTGTGTAAGGGTGAGGTGTGTGTGTAAGGGTGAGGTGTGTGTAAGGGTGAGGTGTGTGTAAGAGTGAGGTGTGTGTGTAAGAGTGAGGTGTGTGTGTGTAAGAGTGACATGTGTGTGTAAGAGTGACGTGTGAGTAAGAGTGACGTGTGTGTAAGAGTGAGGTGTGTGTGTAAGAGTGAGGGTGTGTGTGTAAGAGTGAGGTGTGTGTGTGAGTGAGGTGTGTGTGTAAGGGTGAGGTGTGTGTAATGAGTGAGGTGTGTGTAAGAGTGAGGTGTGTGAAGAGTGAGGTGTGTGTGTAAGTGAGGTGTGTGTAGGGTGAGGTGTGTAAGTGAGGTGTGTGTAGAGTAAGGGTGTGTGTGTAAGAGTGAGGTGTGTGTGAGAGTGAGGTGTGTGTAAGAGTGAGGTGTGTGTGTAAAGTGAGGTGTGTGTGAGGGTGAGGTGTGTGTGAGAGTGAGGTGTGTGTGAGAGTGAGGTGTGTGTGTAAGAGTGAGGGGTGTGTGTGTAAGAGTGACGTGTGTGTGTGTAAGAGTGACGTGTGAGTAAGAGTGACGTGTGTGTGTAAGAGTGAGGTGTGTGTGTAAGGTGGGGTGTGTGTAAGGGTGAGGTGTGTGTAAGAGTGAGGTGTGTGTGTAAGGTGTGTGTGTGTATTAGAGTGACATGTGTGTGTAAGAGTAGCGGTGAGTAAGAGTGACGTGTGTGTAAGAGTGAGGTGTGTGTGTAAGAGTGAGGTGTGTGTAAGAGTGAGGTGTGTGTGTAAGAGTGAGGTGTGTGTAAGAGTGAGGTGTGTGTGTGAGAGTGAGGTGTGTGTGTGAGAGTGAGGTGTGTGTAAGTGAGGTGTGTTAAGAGTGAGGTGTGTGTAAGAGTGAGGTGTGTGTGTTGTAAGAGTGAAGTGTGTGTAAGGGTGAGGTGTGTGTAAGTGAGGTGTGTGTAAGAGTGAGGTGTGTGTGTAAGAGTGGGGGTGTGTGTGTAAGTAGCGTGTGTGTGTGTGTAAGAGTGAGTGTGAGTAAGATGTGATGTGTGTAAGAGTAGCGTGTAAGAGTGAGGTGTGTGTAAGAGTGGCGTGTGTAAGAATGACGTGTGTAAGAGTGGCGTGTGTAGTAGAGTGGCGTGTGTGTGTAAGAGTGGCGGTGTGTGTGTAAGAGTGGCGTGTGTAGAGTGCGTGTGTGTGTAAGAGTGACGTGTGTGTGTAAGAGTGACGTGTGTAAGAATGACGTGTGTAAGAGTGACGTGTGTGTAAGAGTGACATGTGTGTGTGTGTAAGATTGACGTATGTGTGTGTAAGAGTAGAGGTGTGTGGGTAAGAGTGACGTGTGTAAGAATGACGTGTGTAAGAGTGACGTGTGTGTAAGAGTGACATGTGTGTGTGTGTAAGATTGACATGTGTGTGTAAGAGTGAGGTGTGTGTGTGTAAGAGGGTGTGTGTGTAAGAGTGAGGTGTGTGTGTGTAAGAGTGACGTGTGTGTGTAAGAGTGACGTGTGTGTGTAAGAGTGACGTGTGTGTAAGAGTGACGTGTGTGTGTGTGTAAGATTGACATGTGTGTGTAAGAGTGAGGTGTGTGTGTAAGAGTGAGGTGTGTGTGTAAGAGTGAGGTGTGTGTGTAAGAGTGACGTGTGTGTGTGTAAGTCACCCCAGTGGGGTTTTAGTTTTTCTCCTTCAGCTCTAAAGTGCTGAGCTCGGGGAGTCTGGAGCGGAGTAATCTTTCTTCACAGACAGTAACGCTGATGGACCAATTACACTCTTCCGCCGGAAACGTGTCAAAATGGCGACCGCGTTACACACTCGCTCGGGACGGGGCTCGGGACGGGAGTCGACTCATGACTCGGCTCATGACTCGGCACGGGGACGGCTGTAAACCGGACCTGTGTTTAAGCTACGTGACGAGGATACTGTTCGTCATTTCACAGCTCGTTTATTAAAGTAAAACAAACTATTATTACATTTATTATATTCATTATTATCGTAGCAAAAATTTTAAATCGGTACCTCTGAAGTCTTCCAGTAAATGATTGGCTTTCTGATATGAACTCTTCAGTGAGTACTCGGAGAATAATAAGAAGACACACGTTTGTTCTAGAAGTAAACTTCTCGGGTCAGTTCAGACGAGACACTACACGCAGAAGTGACGAATCGCCTCCAACGCGTCTCAGATACTTTTACTGCGCAACTTTTTTACAGAACCAAAGCCCCGCCCACTCGACCATGACGTCATGTCACCCTTCCCTGAAAAGCGCGTTTCCTGCGTTCTATCCACATCCCTAATCGGAGTTTACAGTCCAAAGCGGAGTATTTTTACTACAATAATATAATACATGTTTAAAAACTTAAAAAGACAATCCAAAGTGACCTCCTGTATAGTGTCCCAGACAGGGGAAAAAATACAACATTTTCATTCCAACATCATCCAAAGATGAGATCTCTGATTTTATATGCAAATAAATATGCAAATCTGCACATATTTAATTAGACGAAGCCTCATTTGCATAAATAAATAAATAAATAAAAGTCCCAACAGAAAGATCCAGCAGATTATTTGAGATATATCGTGTTGACGCGGTCGCCTGTCGTGTCTCGCCTAAATTAGCTTTCTCTAAAAACACAAAATAGATATTATTTCATTATTATTAGCTTGAAGGAAAAGAAGAAAAAAAAAGGCGGCTTGCTTTATTTATTTCTTTTTATTAAAATGAAGCTGAAATCTCTTCCAACCGGACACAGGTTTCCTTTACGTCCGAGAAAATTTAACCCTGAAAACTTCCATAAACAAAACTAAGCTTTGAGCTTATACTAGATTATTAATTGTTTATTAATTACTTACCCTGTGAGTGTGTGTGTGAGTGAGTGTGTGAGTGTGTGTGTGTGTGTGTGTGAGTGTGTGTGTGTGTGAGGTGTGTGTGTGTGAGGTACGGTGTGTGTGTGTGTGTGTGTGTGTGTGTGTGAGGTACTGTGTGAGTGTGGTGTGTGTGTGTGTGTGAGAGAGTGTGTGTGTTTTTGTGTGTGTGTGTATGTGTGTGTGTGTGTGAGGTGTGTGTGTGTGTGTATTGTGTGTGAGAGTGTGAGTGTGTGTGTGTGTGTGTGTGTGTGTGTGTGTGTGTGTGTGAGAGTGTGAGTGTGTGTGTGAGTGTGTGTGTGTGTGTGTGTGTGTGTGTGTGTGTGAGTGTGTGTGTGTGTGTAGAGTGTGTGTGTGTGTGTGTAGAGTGTGAGTGTGTGTGTGTGTGTGTGTGTGTGTGAGTGTGTGGTGTGTGTGTGTGTGTGGGGTGTAGTGTGTGTGTATGTGTGTGTGTTGTGTGTGTGTGTGTGTGTGTGTTGTGTGTGTGTGTGTGTGTGTGTGTGTGTGTGTGTGTGTGTGTGTGAGTGTGTGTGTGTGTGTGGTGTGTGTGTGTGTGAGGTGTGTGTGTGTGTGTGTGTGTGTGTGAGTGTGAGTGTGTGTGTGTGTGAGTGTGTGTGTGTGTGTGTGTGTGTGTGAGTGTGATGTGTGTGTGTGTGTGTGTGAGTGTGTGAGTGTGTGTGTGTGTGTGTGTGTGTGTGTGTGTGTGTGTGTGTGTGTGTGTGTGAGTGTGTGTGTGTGTGTGTGTGTGTGTGTGTGTGTGTGTGTGTGTGTGTGGTGGTGTGTGTGTGTGTGTGTGAGAGTGTGAGTGTGTGTCGTGTGTGTGTGTGTGTGTGTGTGTGTGTGTGAGGTGTGAGTGTGTGTGTGTGTGTGTGTGTGTGTGTGTGTGTGTGTGTGTGTGTGTGTGTGTGTGTGTGTGTGTGTGTTAGTTCCGTTTCTGTAATTCAGCGTAGGAACTGAGTAACATGTTTTAAAACACACACGTGTATAATAAGCTGAGAGCTTAAGGGGTTTATTTCTTAAAGCTAGGGCGAAAAACCCTAAAAAGCCCCGGGGCCGCCCCAAAGAAAAAAAAAAAAAAAAAAAAAAAAAAAAAAAGTTTAATACTAGTAGACGATAAAAATGACGGCAACGGTAATGATTCCGTGATGTCAATCACTCACCAATGCGTTGCTGTAGGATTTGATAAGTTAGAGTAGAGCTCACTACTGATTACAGCTCTGACGTTAACGTTGAACTCCACCCTCGTCATCTCGTACATTCGCTGACAGTCGTACACACGCATTGCATTCTGGGACTTTAAGTCCAGTGTTTTCTTCGCCGTCGCCACTAGATTTCGCTGAGGCTGAGAAATGAAAAGACATGTGACCGGTTTTTCCTCACCTTATACCCCAGTGTAACTGTGCTAACGATAAAAATAAGAATAATAATAGCGCCCCCTTGTGGCATTGGAGAAACACAACCGCTAACTTCTCACAGGAATACGACCAATACAGCACCAAGTGACGGACGATAACCGAACGCATCACAGACACCTCCGTATGAACAGATCGAATGCGTTCCAGGATGGAGTTTAACGTTAAATCAGATTCCTCTGCAAATCACGGTCACGTTCGCTTTGTTCACGTGTTTGTCTTTCTAACGGTTCAGAGCCTCCAGGTGACGACTGGAACGAATGTCATAGTTTAATCCCTCTCCAAACGTCACGATACGAACGCAGAATGTTCTCGTTTCTACGACGATTCCACAGGATTGCCGTTTTTTAATCAGGTTCATTTCTCTTCAGAACGATCTGTGAAGATGGAAATCACATTGTCATCGTACCATGGGTGGCAGGCCTTATAACTGTGACGCTTTTTTATCTCGAGTCTATATATAATTGTGCAGGCCTTGACGTCTGGGCCTTAATGTTAATACGAAGGATATTTCTACGCTTTAGAGCTAAAAACGGACCATTTAAAATGTGCTTACTTCCATTTCTATTATATATATATATATATATATATTAATATATATTTAAAAAAAAGATCTCTGGGAAAAGACTACAGCATGGATGAACATCTCAATGGAAGTGTGTGGAGAATGTGACAAGATCTTTCCATACAGCCTTAAAAACAATGTAAGCTTTGTTTCGTTTTTGTTTTTCTTCTTTTCTATTGATGTAGCTGATCCGTGTACACCTTACACCACTGGAAACCCTTATAACTGAGAGAAAAAACCTGGTTTCTCGTCTCATTTTCTTCATTTGTACGTAATCTTCATGCTTTGTAATGCTCTAACTGCGACCTGTAGCACTACTGGGTGATCATGGACATTTTACAGGACGATGATGAAGCTGGATGCGGGTTTGGAGAAACCTGGACTGTGTTGTAATGAGTTGCTTGTAAAATGGTCCTGGTGGATTCCAAAGGGCTTTTTGGTCTGACGGAAATTTCAAATGAGCACAATAAAAAAAAAAATAATAAAAACCTGTTTATTTCTTAGTTAATAAAATGGTGGTGTTTTTGTTTTGTTTAGATGTTAGCGCTGGCGTTTCTCGAGCTCGGTCCTGAAGAACCCTTACAAGCTTTCTGTATGCCTGAAGGACATTATTATAATGAGCTGATGACTCAGGTAGAGGTACTCGAGACTCAAGAGCGAGGAACTTAACGACCATCCAACCAGTCACTCGGGAATTATTCCCCTTTTCGCCCAGCTGTGTTAAAAGTACGATAATCCGATCAAAGCACAGATGTTTTAAACTCAAAGTTCGGAGCTAAGATCAGAGTGACTTTGACTTCATGTGACGAGGAAATTAAGTCGCACAGGACAGCTATTTAAATTGAATTAAAGTTCCTGCTCTCGCCTACATCACTAGCTCCTCCCCGGTCAGTAGATGAGATCAGGTGTGTAGAGTTCTGTACAGTTTATATAAAATCCTCTCAAGAGCAGAAGGTTCTCTCGGACAGAAACTAACCCTGACTGATGTGATCTCAATAATATCTCAGGTTTAGGTCTTTCCACAAGATCTCCAGTAGGAGCAGCAGCAGATTAAACTACGTGAACGACGTGAACCTGCTCTTGTCTTTAAACAGATGAGGTCTGGATTGATTTCTGCAGGAAGTCTGGTATCGATCGTCCCGTGTGTGGAACGCAGTCTGAAAACTCACACGGTGCTTTACTGAGGCTCGGAGTCTTCTCAAGCTGAATAATGGAGTGTACTGATGAAAATGAACCGAGTTTACTTACACAATAATCTGTTAATAATCTGCCTGAGGCTGCATTAGGAACAAAAACAAGCGTTAATCGAGTTACCTCACAAACGATTGGAACGGCAAGGCCCAATTTTTTATTTTTTTGCTGAAGCCTGAAGACGTGAATTCTGGTTATTTAAATGTAGACATGTTAAACAACATCAAACACGTTTTGTATCAGACAATCTGATTTGTAGGCGAGTTTCCCGTTGCGCGGGTGTGTCCTGTTAGACTGATCGTTTAAACTCTTGGTTTGAGCCTTCAGTTTCACCTGTGAAGACTGCATTAGTTGTTAAAAAGGATAAAGCAACATAAAGACCAGAGAGCTGTCTATGGGAGAAAAGCGAGCTGTTTTGAAGCTGAGAAGAGAGGGAAAGTCGATCAGAGGCACTGGGTATTGCGAAATACAACAATGTTGGAATGTTCTGAAAAGAAAGAAACATCTAGTGTGCTGAGGAGCAGACACCAAACGGATCGGACAAGGAAAACAACAACGGCTGATGATGACAGAAACATTGTGAGAGCTGTGAAGGAAAACCCCAAAACACCAGTCAGAGACATCACCAAGAACCTCCACAGGGCAGGGTGAAGGTATCACGTTCCACCATCCACAATCCACCGTTTGGAGAAGACTTCGAGAGCAAAAATATCGAGGACGTACCACAAGATGCAGACCGCTCATCAGCAGTAAGAATCAGAGAACCAGACTGGAATTCATGAAGAAAGTGATGGAAAGACCAAAGTGTGGAGAAAGAAAGGATGATCCTGAACATACAAGCAGATCTGTGAAACATGGTGGAGGTAGTGTCATGGCTTGGGCTCGCATGGCTGCTTCTGGAACATTCTCACTAATCTTTATTGATGATGGAGCTCATGATGGTAGCAGCAGAATGAATTCAGAAGTTCAGAGGAACATTTACAGTTCTGAATGAATCATGCAGCAAGACAACGACCCAAAACAGATTTCCACCTCAACACAGGACTTCATCAGGGGGACAAGGGGAAGGTTTTAGACTGGACACGTCCATCACCAGACCTTCACCCAACTGATCATTTACTTCAAGACTGATCTGTTCCTATACTTCTGCTCGACTAATAATGGTGTGTTCTGATACAGAAGGTTGTGTGTTTTATGGTGTTTAACACGTCTGGATGACCCGGCCCTGTGTTCCAGTAGTTTCGGAGGGATTTTGCAGTGTTTGTATTTGAGTCTAAAACGCGTGTGTGAAAGTACGTGTACGCAGCGTTCACGTTACACTCCTTCAACAATTTAAAGATGGATTAAAAGTTCAGCGTTTGATTTTCACCCCACAGTCAGCATTAATAGTTGGGAAATAGTAATAATATGAAATAAATATAATAATAATAATAATAATGATAATAATAAATCAAAGGTTTATTAGAGGATGGATCAGCACCTCCCGACTGGTTCCTTCACCATCCCTCTCTACTCTTTCTCCCTCTCTCTCTATTCCCCCCCTCTCCCTCTCTCTATTCCCCCTTACTCTTTACCCCCCCTCTATTCCCTCTCTCTATTTCCCCCTCTCTATTCCCCCCTCTCCCTCTCTCTCTATTCCCTCACTCTCTATCCCCCCTCCCTCTCTCTATTCCCTCACTCTCTATTCCCTCTCTATCTCTCCATTCCCCCCTCTCTCTCTCTATTCCCCCTCTCTCTCTCTCTATCCCCCCCCCTCTCTCTATTCCCCTCTTTCCCTCACTCTCTATCCCCCCTCCTCTCTCTATTCCCTCACTCTCTATTCCCTCTCTATCTCTCCCATTCCCCCCCTCCTCTCTCTCTATTCCCCCCCTCTCTTATTCCCCCTCTCTCTATTCCCTCTCTCTATCCCCCCTCTCTCTCCTCTCTATTCCCCCCCTCTCTCTCTCTATCCCCCCCCTCTCTCTCTATCCCCCCCCCTCTCTCTCTCTCTATTCCCCCTCTCTCTCTCTATCCCCCCCCTCTCTCTCTCTATTCCCCCTTCTCTCCTCCTCTCTATCCCCCCTCCCTCTCTCTATTCCCTCACTCTCTATTCCCTCTCTATCTCTCCATTCCCCCCTCTCCTCTCTCTATTCCCCCTCTCTCTATTCCCCCTCTCTCTATTCCCTCTCTCTCTATCCCCTCTCTCTCCTCTCTATTCCCCCCCCCTCTCTCTCTATTCCCCCCTCTCTCTATTCCCTCTCTCTATCCCCTCTCTCTCCTCTCTATTCCCCCTCTCTCTCTCTATCCCCCCCCTCTCTCTCTATTCCCCTCTTTCCCTCTCTCTATTCCCCCTCTCTCTCTATTCCCTCGCTCTCTACCCCCTCTCTCACTCCTCTATACCCCTCTCTCTATTCCCCCTCTCTCTCTATTCCCTCGCTCTCTACCCCCCTCTCTACTCTCTATTCCCCCCCTCTCTATTCCCCCTCTCTCTCTATTCCTCACCATCCCTCTCTACTCTTTCTCCTCCCGACTGCTCCGCTCCGCTCCGTGGTTGAAGGTCTGGGGTGTTGGTGTCCTTTCTTTAGGTGATCTGATGGGAAATGACCTCTTTAATAAAACTGACAGTGATGTCACTTCCTGGTCATGACCTCACACATGAGCCACCTGTCAGCATTCAGAAGCACAGACAGACCGAGAGAACCAGACCTGCGGTGAATAAATATTCATCTAAAGGACAAGCTGATATACAACACTGTGCATAAGTATTCGCCCCCTTGAGAGAGAGAGAGAGAGAGAGAGAGAGAAGGACAAGAACATGTATAGTCAGATTATATAATGCATAATGAACAATAAAGAATTTGAACAGTGTGTTTAAGCTTTTGAACACATTATAACCTGTTATAAACGTGCTTATAGGACTTAGGGGAGCGTTCTCTGAAAGTTTAGCTGAGGAGTAAAGAAAAACCAGCGTGACAGGCTGGAAGGGGTGACAGAGCAACACACACACACACACACACACACACACACACACACACACAAACACACACACACAGTGCTATCCCAGCAGTTAGAGCGACAGTTAGGCTAATTAAGGAGGGTTTAATTTGCTAGAGGTTGATCAGCCTCATGATCTCATGTCTAATTGCTGTGTGTGTGTGTGTGTGTGTGTGTGTGTGTGTGTGTATGTGGGTATACGCGCTCGTCAAAACAAAATTACTGACAGAGTCTGTTTCAAGGACAGAGAGAAGTCAGAAACTCTGGAAACACACCCCAGGGAAATGTAAACAGCAGCACACACAAAAAGTCCTAAACACTTTCACTGATTGATTAATAACACACACTCTCACATACACACACACACACACACACTCACACACACACACACACACACACACACACTCACACACACACTCACACACACACTCTCACATACACACACACACACACACCACACACACACTCACACTCTCACACACACTCACACACACGGGCGTGTGCCCCGAGTGTTTTATTCCTCTTACACCACAGCGACTCTTACACTTTCTGCTCATTACTGTTTATCGTTCCATTAAACGTCGTGGTGCTTGTACACGTTACCGAGGTTAACACGCTCGTTCTGACACGTGACGTCGTGCTCGACAGACATAAACGGGTGAAATAAACCCGTGATTAAAGAGAGCGAGTGGAGAGAGGCGGTGAGGGGACGAGCGTTAATGAGAAGGGTTTAAAGAGACGTACGTGTAAACGGATCAGACGTCACACGGCAGCGGAGGACCATGTGAGAGCGGGAGCGGCGGGGCAGTGTGATGACATCATCACCCAGAGTGACTATCGGTTACTGGCTGCAATCATAGGGCATCTACTGAGCTGGGTTTGTTTTTAATCCCCCCCTCTCTATTCCCTCTCTCTATTCGCCCCTCTCCCTCTCTCCACCCCCCTCTCCCTCTCTCCACCCCCTCTCCACCCCCCTCTCCCTCTCTATTCCCTCTCTCTATTCGCCCCTCTCCCTCCCCCTCTCTATTCCGCCCTCTCCCTCTCCACCCCCCTCTCCCTCTCTATTCCCTCTCTCTATTCCCCCTCTCCCTCCTCTCTCTCTATTCCGCTCACTCCCCCCGTCTCTCTCGCCTCTCGACAGAAAAAAAATCCGCAGGCTTGTTACTGAAGATGTGGGAAAACCTCTGATTGTTAAACAGCACTGACACTGGAGACTCCTTCCTCACACGTAGCATAAACACCTCCTCCAGAATGAGGGCGTTAATATAAAGCTGCTGTTCTGGAAAACTAATCAACACCTCCTGACCAATCAGAATCCAGAGCTCAGCAGCACTGTTTATTACTGCGATGAGATGATCGATACCTGAATCTACAGCATGCACCAGTATATAAAGAGTTTTTATTTCTCCGTCACCTCGGAGCTCCTCCGCCGGTACGACTGCTCCAGAAGCGTAAAGGTCTATTAAGATGTTTGTATAATCAATCTTCCGTCTCTAAAATAAGAAGTTAGTGCGAGGACAATAAAGCTGCGAATCCTTTCCTCTGATCTAATTCTGCAGTTTATCAGCTGCACTCTCACGATTACACACAGACGCGCTCCGGCTCCGGTCGGTGTAGAAAACCCCCCCTTCTGTAGTCGAAAGCCAAACCCATACACACACGTAATCACGCCTGCGGCAGGGAAATGAAGAAAGGAGGGGAAAACAGATCAAAAGGAAAGATACGATGAAAAAGACGAGTGAAGAATGAACAAAAACGCCTTCTGGGGTTCCGTAATGCGTTTAGGACACTTCAGACTCGGCAACCAAACTCCTTCTGGGTGCTTCTGAGCAATCGTGATATGGTGGGATATGGGAACTAACGTGATCACACACACACACACACACACACACACAGAGAACCACACACACTCACACACACACACACCAGTACAGTGTAGTGAGCAGAGATACACTCCAGGAGTTAGACTGTTTTGTGCTAGGGGGGACAGTGAGAGGGAGAGAGAGAGAGAGAGAGAGAGAGAGAGAGGGAGGAGAGGGGGGAGAGAGAGACAAGGAGAGGGGGAGAGAGAGGAGACAAAGAAGGGGAGAGAGAGAGAGAGAGAGAGAGAGAGAGAGAGAGAGAGGGAGGAGGGGAGAGAGAGAGAGACAGGGAGAGGGAGAGAGAGAGCAAAGAGGGAGAGAGAGAGAGAGGAGAGAGGAGAGAGGGGAGGAGACAGAGACAGAGAGGGGAGAGAGAGAGAGAGAGAGACAGGGAGAGGGGAGAGAGGGGAGGGAGAGAGACAGGGAGAGAGAGGGAGGGAGACAGAGAGGGAGAGAGAGCAGAGGGAGAGAGAGAGCAGGGGAGAGAGGGGAGGCAGAGAGAGGGAGAGAGATGGAGGGCAGGAGAGGGGGAGAGGGGAGGGAGAGAGAGACAGGAAAGAGGGGAGGGAGACAGAGAGAGGGGAAGAGAGATGGAAGGAGAGAGACAGAGAGGGAGGAACCTGAGGAAGGAGGTTCTCACACAAGATTTGACGGTACATGGCCCCGTCCATCGTCCCTCCATTGGTGTCTCATCTGACCACAACACTTTACCGATTGTCCTCTGGTGGTCAGATGAGACCAAAATGGAGGGACGATGGACCGGGGCCATGTACCGTCAAATCTTGTGTGAGAACCTCCTTCCCTCAGCCAGGGCATTGAAAATGAAAAGTAATTACTAAGTCATTACCAAGTACTAAGTCATGTTTTTCAGAGGGGGTCAAATACTTATTTCCCTCATTAAAATGCAAATCAATTTATAACATTTTCGACACGTTTTTCTGGATGTTTTTGTTGTTATTCTGTCTCTCGCTGTTCAAATAAATCTACCATTAAAATTATAGATGATCATTTCTTTATCAGTGGGCAAACGTACAAAACCAGCAGGGGATCAAATACTTTTTCTCCTCACTGTATATCAGTGCTGAAAATCATTTCTATATTAATTTTATACATTTTTATAAATATTATTTATTTAAAATGTCAGTTATTATGGTCATATAAATAAATATGAGATGATTATAGATGGTAATTGGTGTTATATTTATGTTTTTATATACAAATCTTTTTTGAAGATAATAAATATGTGAAAAGGTGAAAGAGTCACCATCATAATGTACCTGTTGGAAGTTATGTGAGATAGTTATACACGTCTCCACTGAAAAGAATATATGAAGGAATGTAATAGGTACAGGACAGTCAGAGCTTTTATCTGATCTGAATGTTTAAATGTGATTGGACAGAGAAGTGAGTGTTTTATTCCCACAGCATCAAGTTCAAATCCGATGTATCTCACCTGATCCTCTGTATCTCACCTGTTCCTGGGTTCCTCCTCCATTCCTCTGTATCTCACCTGATCCTGGGTTTTTCCTCCGTTCCTCTGTATCTCACCTGTTCCTGGGTTTTTCCTCCGTTCCTCTGTATCTCACCTGTTCCTGGGTTCCTCCTCCATTCCTCTGTATCTCACCTGTTCCTCTGTATCTCACCTGATCCTCTGTATCTCACCTGTTCCTGGGTTCCTCCTCTGTATCTCACCTGTTTCTCTGTATCTCACCTGTTCCTCTGTATCTCACCTGTTCCTGGGTTCCTCCTCTGTATCTCACCTGTTCCTCTGTATCTCACCTGTTCCTCTGTATCTCACCTGATCCTCTGTATCTCACCTGTTCCTGGGTTCCTCCTCCATTCCTCTGTATCTCACCTGTTCCTCTGTATCTCACCTGTTTCTCTGTATCTCACCTGTTCCTCTGTATCTCACCTGATCCTCTGTATCTCACCTGTTTCTCTGTATCTCACCTGTTCCTCTGTATCTCACCTGATCCTGGGTTCCTCCTCCATTCCTCTGTATCTCACCTATTCCTGGGTTCCTCCTCTGTATCTCACCTGTTCCTGGGTTCCTCCTCTATTCCTCTGTATCTCACCTGTTCCTCTGTATCTCACCTATTCCTGGGTTCCTCCTCTGTATCTCACCTGATCCTCTGTATCTCACCTGTTCCTGGGTTCCTCCTCCATTCCTCTGTATCTCACCTGTTCCTCTGTATCTCACCTATTCCTGGGTTCCTCCTCTGTATCTCACCTGATCCTCTGTATCTCACCTGTTCCTGGGTTCCTCCTCTGTATCTCACCTGTTCCTCTGTATCTCACCTGTTTCTCTGTATCTCACCTGATCCTGGGTTTTTCCTCCGTTCCTCTGTATCTGACCTGTTCCTGGGTTCCTCCTCCGTATCTCACCTGTTCAGAGTCCGTGACTTTAGTGCAGTAGAGGTAACATGCCGCACTGCTATGAAACCGAAGATAACGACTTCACATCTGATCTACAGCCATAAAGTAAATGTTGGTGTTTAACTGCATTCATTAACGCACCTTTAATGTTGATCTGAATTACTGTTTCATTAGCTACATTTAAAACATCTGATCAAAGCCACCTGTACGATCTGATCTGTACGATCACGAAGAATAATCAGGAGAAAAGCTGAGTACTAATCCCACACCTAACCCTGAACCCTGTGACCTTTCACGTGAGTCCACCACGGCACCAAAACCATCTAACGCTTCAGTCTGAAATACGTGAATACATCACTCAGCTGGTCTAGAGCCTCTGCTCAACACACACACACACACACACACACACACACACACACACACACACACACACACACACAGTTTGAGTGACAGCAGTAACAGTGCTCAGGATGACCTCTGTCACAGACGTTCTCATTGCCATCCTCCACATCGATACACCAGGGAACAGCTCCGTCTCACATTCTCAAGTTTAAAATGCCAAACTGGGCAGATAAGACACACACACACACACACTCACACACACACACAACACACACACTCACACACAACACACTCACACACTCACACACTCACACACTCACACACACACACCACACAACACACTCACACACTCACACAACTCACACACACACACACACACACTCCACACACACACACTCACACACACACACACACACACACACACACACACACACACACACACACACTCACACACACTCACACACACTGGAGTGATATCTGCAGTCTTATCTTCAGTGCAGTCGTGATGTTTCTGTGGAGTTCAGGCTTTGACAGAAAGTCAGTAAAACTCCTCTAGATAGATTGGAACTTTAAAGAAGAAATACTCTCCACATCATTACTAGATCCCCCCCCCCCCCCCCGACCGCACGCCCCCACCAAAAACGGTGGATTAAAACTACTCGGAAAAAGACATAAAACGTTGTGCACATAACGGCGACGGACGCAGGACATCGTCGGTTGTCATCGTCGTTTGATAAGTCAGTGTCATCGTCGTCACTGGTCAGATGATCGTCGTTTGCTACGTTCGTCATCAGACGTCGTTCATTCAGTCGGTGTCGGGCCGACGTGGGAACAATAGTCGGACAATGGTTTGTCGTCGTCGTTGTGCATCGTTGTCACGTCGGGCAATAACATCACAGTCGTTCAATGGTTCAGACGTCGTCGGGCTGATAAATAATCGGAACAATCGTTGTCGGGCAATCATCGTCATCGGTTGTCACATCCGTCGTCGTCGGACTGGTCATCGTCATCGGCTGTCATCATCATCGACTGTCACGCTCGTTCATCATCATCCTCGGCTGTCACGCTCGGTGTTCATCATCATCCCAGCTGCTCCGCATCGGCTGTTCCTCCTCTTGGCTCATTATCGCTCAGCTGTACCATCATCGACTTAGCTGCTCATTTATGTCATCTTGACAGCCACTCAGCCTTGCACTCGGTATCGCATCCAGCTGTCATCATCGACATAATGTCATCATCATTTGTCTTCTGTCAGCTATCATCATCTCAGCTGCTCCGCATCTGACTATTCCTCCTCTTGATATTCATATCACTCGACTGTCATCGCTCATCCCATTTCTCCTCGGACTGTGTCATCATCGGCTGCTCCGCATCGGGCCTGTCATCATCCTCAGCTTCTCCTCTCCTCCACTTCTCCTCCTCCTCCCCAACTTCTCCCACCTCCAACTACTCCTCCTCCTCTTCCTCCAACTATTCCTTCTCCTTCCAAACTACTCCTCTTCCTCCTCCATTTCACTTGCATTTCATCCACACCCAATGGCTGACTGACTTTGACCCCAGAGAGCGGTTATCGAGCACCAGTCGTGTTCATTTGTACGCTTCCTGTTAGAACGTTCTAATGGTCATCGTTATCGAGACAGAAACGTCTGTCAGACTAGAACAGGTCAGTTTTTAATCATTATTGTTTTTCATTAGTAAATTCCATCCTTAATCCAAAGCCGGGACTTTTACTTCATCCTGTCACGAACAAGGCTTTGATCAAACTTGGTCATGAATTCAACAGAAATGGGGAAAAAACAAAAGGTGATGAACAGTTGAACTTCACAGGATACACTACAGAACAAACCCGACTGCAACCTGGCAGAAACTCAGACACGCTTTCCTCCAGTAAACAATAGCCACGTCTGGAGCGGCGAAACAGTCCCGGCGTTCCGGAGCGGCGAAACAGTCCAGACGTTCCGGAGCGGCGAAACAGTCCAGACGTGCCGGAGCGGCGAAACAGTCCAGACGTGCCGGAGCGGCGAAACAGTCCCGACATTCCGGAGCGGCGAAACAGTCCCGACGTTCCGGAGAAGTGAAACTTTCCCGACGTTCCACCCACTGTAACGTTCTCTGATGAGAGTGCTTACATAAACGTCACAAAGTCTGTTCTTCTAGCAGGATTCTTTTAAGGCCAGCTCTCCTCACATCCTCACACTGAAGTTATTCCTCCATACGGGAATCTCTCCATCGTACGAGTTCCACAGTCACCGGAGGGGAAGTTGGTAAACGAGCCTTTAGAGACCTGAAGCCTCGACTCGACTGAACTGTAGAGTAAAGGAGCGAGACTCTGAGGATCCCACGACCTGATGCAACCCCCTCAAAACTGCTCCTGGTTCTAGTTTAAGAGTTTCTCAAACAACACACACACACACACACACACACACACACACACACACGCACACACACCACACCACCCCACACACACACACACCTCATGCGCACACACACACACACACTCTACACGCGCACACACACACTCACACAAACACACCACCGCACACACACACACACCTACACTTGCACACACACACACACACACTCGCACACACTCTGCACACTCTCGCACACACTCCCTCGCACACACTCTCCTTACCACTCACACACACACACACACACACACTCTCGCACACACACACACACACACTCACTCATGATGGAATTCTGCTGGACTAAAATGTTCAGTGTGACGTCGGTTCTTCTCGGGTATTTTATCTCCGTATCGGAGACGGTTCACTTTAGGAAGGTGTGAGACGGCGTCTGATCCGACTCTGTCCACGTTTAATCCACAAAGACGTGAAATAACACACCGATTTATTTCTTTATTTTTATTATTATTTACTTTTAAAAGTTATGATGCAGTGTTACTGGACGTGTTCTCCCAAAACTCTCAGAAGAACCTGAGAGGAATTACAGCGATAAAAACGCACGGAACCGTTCGAATGATTCTTTATTCAGGAAAGTAAATAAAACAACCCGCTCATCTTCGTCACGTTTTTCTACAGGGGCGGACGAACCTGACAGCGGCGACACCACCCTTTAGGAATCTGATGAACCGAGCAAAAGGACTGGCGCAGACGTCTCGTCTGCATTAACGCACTTCACTACATTACGCTAAACGATGTGAAAGCTGAAAGCTGGCAGGGGGCCAATACTAATTTGAAGAAGAAAATAAAACCAAGTCATTGTGATCACATTTCATACGATCACATTTCATACACCAAAACATCTTCTAAAAAGACTCCATTTCTGCATGTCATCACATCTCAAGAAGAAGACGACGGAATAAGAAGCGAAAGCTTCCTGTTGTGCCTCTCGCGGTGTTAAACGACGGTCTGTCGGCTGAACAGGTCGAGCGTCAAGGCGCTGAGGAACACCGGGATGCTCTTCTGGTGGAAGAGATGCAGTTCCACCAACTCGGTCAACGTATTCGAGAAATCCGTCTCCAGCATCTGCATGTTTCCACTTCCTACCGCTCCGCTGGCCTGGAGAGAGGAAATAAAAACAAACACGATCAGCGTGTTCAGGTTTCATCAACACATCTGCACTCCACATGTTGAACTGAAGAACCAGAAAAGCCGCTTCATCTCCTCGACGCGTCGCGTGGCGTCGTGGTGTTCGAGGCCGTGCGGATTTGTTTTCCTCTTCTTCCCTAAATCACACTTAAAGGTCAAACGGATGAGTTTTCTGCTCTCAGAGTGGGATTTATTCAAATCGTGACCTTATCAGCGTTTGGTTGCATATTCATCACCTTACAAACGTGTAGCGAGACTTCGTATTTGACCTTTTAGTCAACAACATTTCCTTCTTCTTCTTGGAACACTCAAATCCGCACAGAAAAGCGCACAGAGGTGACGAGATCAACACGCCTCCAATATCAACCTTTTAGATAAGCTTTCATGGCTAAGAGTTCGCCACAGCGTGTGTTCATCATGGTGTTTTTACAGCTTGCCCCGCCCACAAAACTGACAAAATGCCGTAAAGATGCGAAAGCACAAAATCTTCCAGCGATGCAGTTCAGACAAATCAGGGTGCCATTACTTTCACCCTGGTCACTGATTCGTGTTCATGTATAGATTTGTTTGTATAGGTCATTAATTCTGTATGAGGCAGCGGAGTATAACGTGTGTCTAACTGAAATAAATGGTTTTAAAGTGATGGTGTAATCACCGTCACGCCCTTGAGCAAGGCCCTTAACCCTCTCTGCTCCAGGGGGCGCTGTATCACGGTGGTCCCTGCGCTCCGACTTCCTAACAAGCTGGATGACACAATGAACGTATACGTGACACAAACTCTTCTTCCAGTTCTAAACTCAGACGAACTCGATCGCAGTTCGCAAATTCACACCAACTCCAGTAGGATACAAACGTTCTCCTGAAGCACTCCTGAGAACGCTTTATCAATAAACGTGACGCAAAATCGACCGATTAACCCGACTAAGTTGGGCAATAAGCGATGAATCACCTGATTGATTTAAAAACTGATACGTAAAATATTACGTATCAAATTAAAATATTGCTGAACTTTATGACAAAAATAAACAGTACTGATTGTTTTCAAAAAAATTAAGTGATATAAATATTAGCATACATTAACCACTAATAAATATTACAGTAGATAAGACATTATAAACAGAGACACTCAAAAACACTTCAAATAGCACGACAAAATGGGTCAGCGATAGTTTGTTATTTCGCCTCTAGAGGCCGCTCTCAAGTGAATCTAAAACAGGTTTTTGAGAAACGTGGGAGGAACCGTCTGCGGTTCTGTTGTAGATTACACAATCACCACACGGTTCACAATATTTACCTCAAGCGTCATCACGGAGTAACGTCGAGATCCACGTTTTCACACGAAGACCCTTTGACCCATTCATTTCTTCCCACAAAAGCGTGTGATGCTGGAAGAGAAGCACCAGGAAGTATCCGTGAATAAAACTGAGCTAGAAATCTTTCATTTGCTCCAAGGGCCAAGATGCAATTAGACGGAGCTTTAACGCACGGGAGATACACAGTAGGTGCACAATACACACGTCACACATTTGAGTTAAAGCTAAGTGACGTGAGCAGTAAACCGCCACGTGACCATCGTCGCGGCTGATTGTGGTAGAATGGTGCGGATTTCCCAGCGTCGGCGTGGCCTGTCAGATCAGCACACGCACGCTCTTTTCTTCTTTTAGACGGTTATTGATAACGCTGAGCATCTTCGCTACAGCTCAATTAGTCTGTGCTGCGGCGCGTGACTGGCTGTCAGCTCCTCACCAAGTATCAGCCAACCGTCTATTCATCAACACGCTAATGGAAACGCAAATACGCGTGAAAAGTACTGAACTTGCAATATGTCCAGAACACTCGCAGAGCAGTTTTAATGAAGCTCTCTGGAGTTGCTGGACTCCTAAACGCCACGCCGGTTTCTGCAGTCGTGTTCCATCAGAAAACATTTCATCCAGACTTTCAGAAGGTCTTCTAATGAAAAAACTCCAGCGAGCTTCAGTTCTGCAGGACGATGATGATGATGAGAGGGTCAGTTTAAAGTTAAACTCCACCGTGAAACACGTGAGCAGAGGGTACAGACGAAGAGACTAAAGCGCCGCTGCATCGCTCTCTTTAAGCAGAGACGATGCGAGCTCTATATAAATGGTGCATGCGATTAAAAGGTCACGCAGGCAATTTAGTTATTCTTACGTATAAAGATTAACACGCGAGTCATGTAACACGGATCGGAGCTAAAAACACGACAGTCTTTCAGCGTTTTTGTTTTTAGCCTCCCGAACGTCACTGTGCTCTTCGTACAGGCTTCAGAACACGTCAGTCGAAATCCGTCCGTCAGTCGTGCTGTCAATACAACTCGCTCCACGACGTTCAGACGTGCGGCGCTCCGCTGCAGCAGCACCAGCGGAGCGGACATCTTTATGACAGACAGCAGCGCGGTGGACACGGTGGTGCCGACAGGATGAACTGCTGCGTGCGACAATTTCTACATAAAATGTTTACCTTCAAAACATTACATTTACACAGCACTCCTCTGTGATTTTATCAGCATTTTCCATACTGTCCCAACTTTTTCGGAATTGGGGTTGTAAAAAGGAAAGAGTAGAACACTTGACGCAAGTTCTCTTGTAATATCCTCCTGTATTTTGCTCCATCCAAGAACCCCAGGTTCTGAGGATGAAACGCATCCGCAGAGCATGATACCGCCGCCACCATGCTTCACTGTAGGGATGGTGTTAACGGAGGTCTGGCCTACGTGAAGTTCGCACCCACACGCAGCACTTTCACCCTGATACATCTCGGATCCTGTTCTCGTCACGCCAACATGGCCTGATCCACATCTTCACTCTCGGATGGCCCGTTGACGGAGCAGAAACCCGCGTGCGCTAGTTTCCAACACTCGAGTAGAGTTAGCATGTCTTATTCCGCATCTCTCTCTCGTACTGATTTAAAGCTTTTAACCTGTAGGTAAAGAGTTGTGTGAGACGTGTCGGGTGACGTGCTGTGATCACGTCTCGGAAAGCGACTTTTGAAATATCAGACATGTCGCTACACACTGCACGGCTACGAGGAGATTATTTATGAAGCACTTCAGCGCGAGACGTCTCACGGACGACGCCATGAATATTCCACTGCTCTCGCCATGTTCAGAGAGACAGAACGCCTAATCACGCACATCAACACTCACTTTCACACCACTGCAGGAAACACAACACTCAGTGTGGGGCAGACGATATTATACAGAGAGAGAGAGAGAGAGACAGAGAGAGAGAGAGAGCGCCAGAGGGAGAGTGAGACGGAGACAGAGAGCATGTGAGAGAGAGAGAGAGAGAGAGAGAGAGAGAGAGAGAGAGAGAGCGCTTTATATGGACAGTCGGATACTGAGGGAAAGAGAAACCGTGTGACAGACAGAGGCAGACAGGGAGAGAGACAGACAGGAGAGAGACAGACAGGGGAGAAGCAGACAGGGAGAGAGACAAACAGGAGACAGACAGACAGGAGAGAGACAGACAGGGGAGAAGCAGACAGGGAGAGAGACAAACAGGAGACAGACAGACAGGAGACAGACAGACAGGAGACAGACAGACAGGGAGAGAGACAGACAGGGAGACAGACAGGGAGACAGACAGGGAGAGACAGAGAGACAGACAGGAGAGACAGACAGGGAGAGAGGAGAGAGACAGACAGGAGAGAGACAGACAGGAGAGAGACAGGAGAGAGCAGACAGGAGAGAGAGGCAGACAGGAGAGAGACAGACAGGAGAGAGACAGACAGGGAGAGAGACAGACAGGAGAGAGGCAGACAGGAGAGACAGACAGGAGAGAGACAGGGGAGAGAGACAGACGAGGAGAGAGACAGACAGAGGAGAGAGACAGACAGGAGAGAGACAGACAGGAGAGAGACAGACAGGAGAGAGACAGACAGGAGAGAGACAGACAGGGAGAGAGACAGACAGGAGAGAGAGACAGACAGGGAGAGAGACAGACAGGAGAGAGACAGACAGGAGAGAGACAGACAGGGAGAGAGACAGACAGGGAGAGAGACAGACAGGGAGAGAGACAGACAGGGAGAGAGAGACAAATCCTGAGTATACAGAGTGAAGGCGGTCGATCTCACTGCGTGTGTAAGTATGTGTGTGTTGAGTGTGTGGTGTGATTGTTCATGACGGTTCTCAGAGCTGATGGCTGGAGTGAGGAACTCTGCAGGGCTGCAAGATGACTGCGTATCTGAGAGGTTTCTGACTGAAATGGAACCGAGAGGTTCAGGAACATTACGGTTCTCGATGAGGAACCGAGGCGTTCCGGGGGAAAAGCTGTAGATGTTTTACGGCCAGAACTGAACACGAGTTCCTTATTCAGCATGAAGAGAAACATACAGACTACACACGAGATGATCATGTGACCAAATCACACACACGTACAGGAAACTAATCCCGTCTGAACAGTGTTTCCCACACATCATCCGGCAGTAATAACTCCCAGCTCTCTCCCTCTCTCCCTCTGTCTCTGTCCCCCTCACACACCCCGGAGCAGATTCCTCACCCTGACCCAGCTATTATCTCATTCCTACAACATGGACACGCCTTATTACACGTTTATAAAGGGACTTCTCTTTCAAATCCAATTTGGAGCCAAACAACAGACATAAAGAGACAGAAATGAAATCCATGAAAGAGTGTGTGAGTCTGCAGTGAAAACAATAACACACACCGTCTACAGACACACTAATCCCTCTTCCAATAAAACCCATCAGACTCAGACTCCAAGCAAGAGGAGTGTGTGAGTGTGTGTGAGTGCACGCGTGTGTGTATATAAAAAGACCCTCAAGGTTAATAAATACTGACAGGAAATTATCTTTAGCAGTAGGGACTCAGGTGGTCTCAACATGCCTGATTGGAGACACACACACACACACACACACACACACACACTCTGAGTTCTCTCGACATGAAAGACAGAAGTGGCAGTAAACAGAGTGCAGTGAGCGAGTGTGTGTTATATCTATTATTATATCCATTATTATTATTATTATATTATTGTTATATCTATTATTATTATTATTATTATATTAGTATTATATCTATAATTAGGTTTAATATCATTATATTATTATTCATATTATTATATTTAATATTAATATTTTTTGTCATTATTGTTATATTTATTATTATATTTATTATTATTATTATACTTCTATTTATTGTTGTTGTTGATATATTTATTATTATTCAGACTAAATATAAAAACAGTAGAATTTATATTAATGCATGTTAACGCCGCCCCCTTCTGTTCTCGCTTATGTTATAGCAGCTATAAACACTCGTTCTCTCACCACTCTCTCTATCCCCCCCTCTCTATTCCCTCTCTCTCTATCTATCCCCCCCTCTCTAATCCCTCTCTCTATATATATTCCCCCCTCTCTCTATATTCCCCCTCCTATCCCCCCCTCTATCCCCCCGTCTCCCTATTCCCTGCGCTCTCCCTCCTATTCCCCCGCTCTCTCTCTACCCGCCCCCTCTATCCCCCGCTCTCTCTATTCCCTCTCTCTAATCCCTCTCTCTCTATATATCCCCCCCCTCTATATTCCCCCCTCTCTCTATATTCCCCCTCTATCCCCCGTCTCCCTATTCCTCGCTCTCTCCCTCTATTTCCCCCGCTCTCTCTCTACCCGCCCCATCTATTCCCCCCGCTCTCTCTATTCCCTCTCTCTCTATCTACCCCCCTCTCTATTCCCCCTCTCTCTCTACCCCCCCCTCTCTCTATATATATATACCCCCCCCTCTATCTCCCTCTCTCTCTATATTCCCCCGCTCTCTATATTCCCCCTCTATCCCCCCCTCTCCCTATTCCTCGCTCTCTCCCTCTATTCCCCAGCTCTCTCTCCCCCCCCCCTCTATTTCCCCCCGTCTCTCTATTCCCTCTCTCTCTATCTCTACCCCCCTCTCTCTATTCCCCCCTCTCTCTCTACCCCTCCTCAATCACCCTCTCTCTCTCTCTCTCTACCCCCCTATTCCCCCCGCTTTCTCTATTCCCTCTCTCTCTATCCATCCCCCCCTCTCTATTCCCCCTCTCTATCCCCCTCTCTCTCTCTACCCCCACATTCCCCCCCCAGCCTCTATCTATCCCCCCCTCTCCTATCTATCCCCCTCTCTCCTATTCCCCCCTCTCTCTCTACCCCCCCTCTCTCTATATATATATATATCCCCCCCTCTCTCCCCTCTCTCTCTATATTTCCCCCGCTCTCTATATTCCCCCTCTATCCCCCCCTCTCCCTATTCCCTAGCGCTCTCTCCCTCTATTCCCCCGCTCTCTCTCCCCCCCTCTATTCCCCCCGCCTCTCTATTCCCTCTCTCTCTATCTATCCCCTTCCTCTCTATTCCCCCCTCTCTCTCTACCCCTCCTCAACTCACCCTCTCTCTCTCTCTTCCACCCCCTATTTCCCCCGCTTTCTCTATTCCCTCTCTCTCTATCCATCCCCCTCTCTCTATTCCCCCCTCTCTATCCCCTCTCTCTCTCTACCCCCACATTCCCCCCGCTCTCTATCTATCCCCCCCCTCCCCTCTACCCCCTACCCTATCCCCCCCCCTCTCTCTCTACCCCCCTATCTATCCCCCTCTCTCTATCCCCCCCTTCTCCCTCACTCTCCGGTTAAAAGGATAAACAGTGTGTGTGTTAGTGAGAAACAGTGAAGAAGTGTAAACTGAGCTGAAGATGTGGGAAACTTAAACTTACAGCTTTACCTCTGACTGTTACACAGCACTGACACTGGAGACTCCTTCCTTACATGTTACATCAACATTTTCTCAACATATTACCAGTTTTTTTAAATCCGCTGTACGAGTTCCTGCGGATGAGTGGTTACTATGGAAACAATAACGTATTAGATTCAGAGCGAGCACACGAATATAAACCTGCGCTACTGAACTAATCCCCGCCTTCTGACCGCAGAGTTTCAGGAAGTAGGTCATCAGGTTGCACGGAGTCACGGGTTTGTGATGAAACATTTCTGAGGTGTAATGGACCTTCTCGCTAACGCGCTCAGTAAAACCCCGTCCCTCTGCTCTTCTGCACATTAAATCATCGCACTCTTAAACACAACGCGCTTATTACCTCACCGACTTTCACATCTGTGGAGTCGGAAACGCTGAATATGGTGCAGAAACACAACGGGAGTCATTTCTGGCTTTGTTTATCCAGATGATTGGTCAGAGGGATTGGAACACAGCCGCGATGGTTTCCGAGCGCTCGGTCCTCGCGTCCCCGGCGTAAAGCTTTTATTAAATCTAGATTTCTTCGCGTAGCTATTCGCTATAAAATGAGATTTATTTGAATCGAATGACGGAAAGACATCACAGCAACAATATGAGACTTTCACTGGAAGTTCCAGCGAGAAGAACGTTTTCTCATCAGAGTTCTAACGTATTTCACAGTAATGTAGACCGTGTAGAAACTCAGGAGCTCACACGGAAGGAAATAAACATAAAGGAACATACAGGCAGAGACGTTAGTAAAACCGTTCATTTAGAAACGAAATACAACCGAGATGAAATCTCTCAGCAAATCACATCTCAGCATCACGGAAAAAACATCTGTAAACAGCTGTGTGGAAAAACTGGTACTGATACAGATTTTAAAAAAAAAAGTGCGATATGATTGTTTAAATAAACGTAATTATCACTTGTTGTGCTTGTAACATTACGGACATCGTACACGCAGGGCACCAGGTAGGGTGGACACCGTGTAGGACACCAGGTAGGGTGGACACCGTGTAGGACACCAGGTAGGGTGGACACCGTGTAGGACACCAGGTAGGGTGGACACCGTGTAGGACACCAGGTAGGGTGGACACCGTGTAGGACACCAGGTAGGGTGGACACCGTGTAGGACACCAGGTAGGGATGGACACCGTGTAGGACACCAGGTAGGGTGGACACCGTGTAGGACACCAGGTAGGATGGACACCGTGTAGGACACCAGGTAGGATGGACACCGTGTAGGACACCAGGTAGGGTGGACACCGTGGAGGGCACCAGGTAGGATGGACACCGTGTAGGACACCAGGTAGGGTGGACACCGTGTAGGACACCAGGTAGGGTGGACACCGTGGAGGGCACCAGGTAGGGTGGACACCGTGGAGGGCACCAGGTAGGGTGGACACCGTGTAGGACACCAGGTAGGGTGGACACCGTGGAGGGCACCAGGTAGGACACCAGGTAGGATGGACACCGTGTAGGACACCGTGTAGGACACCAGGTAGGGTGGACACCGTGCAGGACACCATGTAGGACACCAGGTAGGGTGGACACCATGTAGGACACCAGGTAGGGTGGACACCGTGTAGGACACCAGGTAGGGTGGACACCGTGTAAGGCAGCAGGTACAAACACATCACATGGGATGTAGGAGTAGAATGTAGGAGTAGGATGTAGGAGTAGAATGTAGGTGTAGGATGTAGGAGTAGAATGTAGGAGTAGGATGTAGGAGTAGGATGTAGGAGTAGGATGTAGGTGTAGGATGTAGGAGTAGGATGTAGGTGTAGGATGTAGGAGTAGGATGTAGGAGTAGGATGTAGGTGTAGGATGTAGGAGTAGGATGTAGGTGTAGGATGTAGGAGTAGGATGTAGGAGTAGGATGTAGGTGTAGGATGTAGGAGTAGGATGTAGGTGTAGGATGTAGGAGTAGGATGTAGGAGTAGGATGTAGGTGTAGGATGTAGGTGTAGGATGTAGGAGTAGGATGTAGGAGTAGGATGTAGGTGTAGGATGTAGGAGTAGGATGTAGGAGTAGGATGTAGGTGTAGGATGTAGGAGTAGGATGTAGGAGTAGGATGTAGGAGTAGGATGTAGGAGTAGGATGTAGGAGTAGGATGTAGGAGTAGGATGTAGGAGTAGGATGTAGGAGTAGGATGTAGGTGTAGGATGTAGGAGTAGAATGTAGGAGTAGGATGTAGGAGTAGGATGTAGGTGTAGGATGTAGGAGTAGGATGTAGGAGTAGGATGTAGGAGTAGGATGTAGGTGTAGGATGTAGGAGTAGGATGTAGGAGTAGGATGGTTGTGTGGGATGTAGGTGTAGGATGTAGGAGTAGGATGTAGGTGTGGGATGTAGGAGTAGGATGTGGGAGTGGGATGTAGGAGTAGGATGTGGAGTAGGATGTAGGAGTAGGATGTGGTAGGGTAGGATGTAGGAGTAGGATGTAGGGTGGGATGTGGGAGTAGGATGTAGGAGTAGGATGTAGGAGTAGGATGTGGTGTAGGATGTAGGAGTAGGATGTAGGAGTAGGATGTAGGTGTAGGATGTAGGTGTAGGATGTAGGAGTAGGATGTAGGAGTAGGATGTAGGTGTAGGATGTAGGTGTAGGATGTAGGAGTAGATTTAATTCTATTTAAAGAGTTAAATTCGACTGATCTTCACGACAGACGGATTTAACTGAAGGAAAAACACTCTCTCTAATTCATGAGGACACAATAAGCTCTCGGCTTGTTTAGAGATCATTTATTTAGTATGAATCTAATTAAATAACTGCTGAAGCTACTTACTACCCCTTCCTGTCAGGACTAAGGAGGCTGATCGTTTATGCACGGCGTTATAACGAGGGAATGGGTGTGGTGGACGAGGAGGTCATCAGGAGCGGTTAACAGTTCATCCCTGTTTAATAACGCACTCAAAGAAAAGCAGAATTAGTTGCAGGACGGAAAACGAGAACGAGAGACTTCTTTAAAAAGTGACGTGGCTTTGAAGTGAAGAGGGCCGTGATTCTGCCTCGGGCTCTTCCTGGACCAGGAGCTTTTATTAGGCCGAGCTGCAGTGCAGAGGAGCTCCAGAGCATTAAAGAGAAGAACGCTGAGGAGCTCTGAGAGCAGAGACACTGCCCAGGCCGGATCATCACATCTGGACTATTAGCTGGTCCACCAGCAGGGACCAGGAGTGAATTTAGGAGCAGAGGACTGACAAGGAGGTGCTGAACGAGCTCTTAAAACAGCAGGAAGTGGACACGAGGGGCTTCTTATTGAGTTCAGACCAAGGTGTGAGGAGAAACAAGCAGACGACACTGGAGCGTGTTATAGTCAGAGTCTGACATGGAATAAAGATGAAGAGGAAAGCAGTTTAGATGAACTTTAATGAGATCCTCTGTTGAAATAAGGAAATAATAATGAGATCCTATCTCGTAATAATAAGTTAGTGAGTGTTAAAGACGCCTCGCCTTAATCCAGAAGACTTTACACTCAGAAGAGTAAATTAATGAGGAGTAAATGATTGTATACGCAAATATGTTGTTATAATGATCCCCCTAGTGGTCATTCCATAACATACATTTAATTACACACACACAGACGTATATCTCAGTGCGTACCTTGAAGAGCAGCGAGTCCTCCATGCGCTCAGCGTACACCGAGGTGAGGCGGTACTGGTTTTCCACAGTAATGTCAATCTGGTACCCGGTCAGAACATAGCAGGCGGTCCGGAACTCCTGGATCTTCTTCTGGAACACCTCCTTCAGCCGCTGGTTCTTCAGCTTAGCGCTCTCCATCTGTTTGCGCAAATCTGCCAAAAAGGACACATCTTTCTAGATCATTTCCCTTATAATGAACATCTGAAGGAGGAAACTAACAGCTGGATCTCCTGGATCGTGACGCGCCCTCGATCAGTCACCCACTGGCACTGATTCAGAATGCCTCTCGGGTGAAATCAGTCTGTGCTGGATCAAGTGCTATTCTACACGCTGCAGAATAACGAGAGCAAAATGATACGGAACAGCGCTGATATAAAAACACATCTCCTTTAAATCAATAACATGTGGATATTAGAACCCTGTGTGAGAGACGAGACGATAAGGCACAGCGTACACACACACACACACACACACACACACACACACACACACGAGAGAAGCGATTCACGCACGCACAAAGCCAAAGAGAAAAGAAACGGTGTGTTTACGAGAAGTGAATGATTTACTCCGACGCTCTAATTTTCCCCGACACGTATACTTTTTCTTCTCTCCATCTGCCGCGCTGCAGCTTTCCACCAACAATCAGTGCCGAGAAAAACAGATATTCCCACAAGGCCACGGTACACCAAAATACAGAAAATAAATCAAGAAAACTGGCTCACAAACAAAACACACACACAGTGAGAGAGAGAGAGAGAGAGAGAGAGAGAGAGAGAGAGAGAGAGGGAGAGAGAGAGAGAGCGAGAGTGAGAGAGAGAGATATTAGAGAGAGAGAGAGAGAGAGGGAGAGAGATATTAGGCGGGGTTGAGAGAGATATTAGAGAGAGAGAGAGAGAGAGAGAGAGAGGAGAGAGAGAGAGAGAGATATTAGACGAGATTAGAGAGATATAGAGAGGAGAGAGAGAGAGAGAGAGAGAGAGAGAGAGAGAGAGGAGAGACAGAGAGAGAGAGAGAGAGGAGAGAGATATTAGGCGAGATTGAGAGATATAGAGAGAGAGAGAGAGAGAGAGAGGAGAGAGAGAGAGATATTAGGCGAGATTGAGAGAGATATTAGAGAGAGAGAGAGAGAGAAGAGGAGAGAAGTGAGAGAGAGATGGAGAGAGAAGAGAGGAGAGAGAGAGAGAGAGAGAGAGAGGAGAGAGAGAGAGAGAGAGATAATAAGTAGAGAGAGATATTAGAGAGAGAGAAGAAAGAGAGAGAGAGAGAGAGGGAGAGAGAGAGAGAGAGGAGAGAGAGAGAGAGATATTGAGCGAGATTGGGAGAGATATTAGAGAGAGAGAGAGAGAGAGAGAGAGAGATGGAGAGATATTAAAGAGAGAGAGAGGGAGAGAGAGAAGAGAGAGAGAGAGAGAGAGGGAGAGAGGAGAAGTTGAGAGAGAGAGATATTAGAGATATTAGAGAGAGAGAATTGAGAGACAGACAGAGAGAGACTGAGACAGAGAGAATTGAGAGAAGTATTGAGAGATGAGAGACAGAGATATTGTAGAGAGACTGAGGAGAGAGAGAGATATTGAGAGAGAGACAGAGCAGAGAGAGAGATAGAGAACTGAGACAGAGAGAGATTGAGAGAGAGAGAGAGATATTGAGAGAGAGACAGAGAGACAGAGAGAGAGAGAGAGAGAGAGAGAGAGAGATATTAGAGAGAGATTGGAGAGAGAGAGAGAGATATTGGAGAGATTGAGAGAGAGAGATATTAGAGAGAGAGAGAGAGAGATTGACAGAGAGATTGAGAGAGAGAGAGAGAGAGAGAGAGAAGAAAAAGCAAGGTCCGACAGCAGATGTCAGGTCTGTGAAGGTATCAGTGCATCTTCTGAACCGTTCCACAGAGTAGACCGAAAGAGAAGATGGAGATTATAATATTTACAGAAAACTCGAAGAAGGAACAAAAAGAAAGAAAGATGTCGAGTGGATCAGAGCACACGGTGCTTCATGCTAACAGCACAAACAAACAAACAAACAAACAAACAAACAAACAAACAAACAATTACTGATCATTTGTATTACTGATGATTACCTGGAGAAATGTTGGGTTTAGGAGCAGACGAGTGCGTACACGTTTACTGTACCTCCGTATTCTTATTTCACTATAAAACCGATCACGCTGCACCATCCCACGCTCGTCTCCACCCCAACCTTCTCACCAGCGCGCCGGTCGCTCTGCGTACCTAATATCTCCTGTGAGGGCGGAAGGACCAGCGTGGTGTCGTCAGACGGGACGGCTCCTCCGGCCTCCATCTTGCGAAGGCGTTCTCGCAGACGCTCGCACTCCACCTTCAGCTGCTCCACGTCCTCGGCACGCTCCTTCTTCGCCACACTGGTGGGGTTCAGACGGAAGTGCACCACCTTGGTCTTCACCGGATCGTAATCTCCCTGGGTTTATACACAAACATGAACAATCCAGGACAGAGAACTAAAGTGTCCGGTTCCTCCAGGTGGAACTCTTACTCAAGCTCCAGACTAAAGGTTTTAAATATAAACTTACGCCCTCTTCAGTATGAAACATTATTAAGATTCCCGCCGAGGCAGGAGTGTAGAATTATCCTGTAACAATGACGTCACGCCACGTGCACAAATCAAATCTAATCTAATCCAATCAAATCCAATCAAATCACGTCTGTAGCACTTAACTTTACTCCCATTTCATCTCCATGGAACATTCACCTGAACCTCCTTCAGTTCCAGAGCTAATCTCAGCTGGTTTACTGTCTCACACACACATTCACACACACCCACTCACACACACACACATATACCCACACACACATTCACACACACACACACACACCCACACATATACCCACTCACACATTCACACACACACACACACCCACACATATACCCACTCACACATTCACACACACACACACACACCCACACATATACCCACTCACACATTCACACACACACACACACACACATATACCCACTCACACATTCACACACACACACACACACACCACACATATACCACTCACACATTCACACACACACACACATATACCTCACACATTCACACACACACACACACACACATATACCCACACACATTCACACCCACCCACCCAGCATATACACTCAAACACACACACACACACACACCACACATATACCCACTCACACATTCACACACACACACACACATATACCCACTCACACACACACAAAACACACATTAACCCACTCACACATTCACACACACCCACTCACACACAACTCCACACACACCCACATACACCACACATATATGCACTACATTCACACACACCCACTCACACACACCCACCCACACATATACCCACTCACACACACACCGCACATACACTCACACATAACACACCCACTCACACACACACAATACCCACACACACATTCACACACCACCCACCACTATATACCACTCACGCACACACCCACACATATACCCACTCACACATTACACACACACACACACACCACACATATACCACTCACACATTCACACAAACACACATATACCCACTCACACACACACCCACACATATACACTCACACATTCACACACACCACTCACACACATAAACACATACACACACACATATATGCACTCACATTCACACACACACACTCACACACACCCACCCACACATATACCCACTCACACACACACCCCGCACATATACCCACTACACACACACACATTCACACACACACACACCCACATATACCCACTCACACACACACACATTCACACAACTCACACACACCCTCACACACATACACCCACAACACCCACATATATGCACTCACATTCAACACCCACTCCACACACCCACCCACACATATACCACTACACACACACACATTCACACACACACACCGCAATACCCACTCACACACACATACATTACCCACACACACACCACACATATACCCCACCCACACACACACATAACACACATATACCCACTCACACACACTACACATATACCCACTACACATTCAACACACATTCACCCACCCACACATATACCCACTCAACATATACCCACTCACACATTACACACACACACACATATACCCTCACACCATTACACACATATACCCTCACACATTCACACACACACACTCACACATATACCACTCACACATATACCCACTCACACATTCAAACAACATTTATTTCCCCCACACATATACCCACTCACATATACCATCTTCACATTCACACACACACACATATACCCACTCACACATTCACACACACACACACTCACACATATACCCACTCACACATTCACACACACATTCACCCACCCACCACACATATACCCACTCACACATATACAACCTCACACATTCACACACACACACACACTATACCCACTACACATTCACACACACACACCAACACATATACCCACCACATATAAACCCTCACATTCACACACACACACACACACACACACATATACCCACTCACACATATACCCACTCACACATTACTCACACACACACACACACACATATACCCACTACACATTCACACACACACACACCACACACATAACCCTCACACATATACCTCACACATTCACACACACATTACACACACACACACACACTCACACATACACACATACACCCACCACACATATATACCTCACACACACTCACACATACCCACTCACATTTCACCACCCACCCACACATATACCCACTCAAATTCACACACACACATTCACATACCCACTCACACATACACCCACACATATACCCACTCACACATTCCACCTCACACATACACCCACACATATACCCACTCATACATTCACACACACATTCACACACCCACCCACACATATACCCACTCACACATACACACACATTCACACACACCCACTCACACACATACACCCACATACCCACTCACATATACACACCCACACATATACACACACACACATTCAAACACACACATTCAACACACCCACTACACATATACCACTCACACATAACCTCACACATATACACACCCACACATATACATAACACACATTCACACACACCCACTCACATATACCCACTCACACAATACACACCCACAAATATACACACACACACATTCACACACACACACATTCAAACACACACAACCACACACCTCACACACATACACCCACACATATACCCACTCACACATTCACACACACACATATACCCACTCACACATTCACACACCCACTCACACACATACACACTCACACATTCACACACACATTCACACACACCCACCCAAACATATACCCACTCACACATACACACATTCACACACACACTCACACACACACACACCACATATACCCACAACACATATACCTCACATACACACACATTCACACACACCCTCACACACATACACACACACACACATATACCCACTCACATATACCCACTCACACATATACGCCTCACATTCACACACACACACACACACACACACCCACCCACTACACATACCCCACTCACACATACACACATTACACACACACCCACTCACACATAAACACACATATACCCACTCACACACACACATTCACTCACACACACACACACACCGCACATATACCCACTCACACATATACCTCACACACACACATTCACTCACACACACACACACACACCGCACATATACCCACTCACACATATAACCACAACACACACATTCACACACACACACACACACACACATATACCCACACACACATTCACACACACAACACCCACCACGCATATACCCACTACACATATACACTCACACATATACCCACATACCCACACATATACCCACACACATATACCCACATACCCACAAATACCTCACACATATACCCACATATACTCACTCATACATATACCTACATACCCATACACCCACTCACACACACATACCCACACATATACCCATACCCAGACACACATACCCACACATATACCCAGAAACACTCACACATACCCACTTACACATACCCATACCCACACACACATATACCCACACCCACACATACCCACTCACACACACACACCCACTCACACACTCACACACACACACCACTCACACACTCACACACACACACACACTCACACACACAACTAACACACACACACCCACTCACACACCTCACACACTCACACACAACCCACTCACACACACTCACACACACACACACAACACACACACACACACACACACACACACATACCCACACAGACACAACATTTTCTCTACTGATGTGGAACGGGAAAAATATATATCCTTAGACATGAGCTGGTGATCTCCAGCTGTTACTAGGAGGTGGATTTATTCTCTGCACATCTGCATAAGGAGAAGGTTCAGGTGGAGGTACCTGCAGGTTGTGTCTCTCTAATCTCATCTCCAGAACATTGTTTTGCTCTTCCAGCTTCTGGCGTTCCGACTCCAGCTCCTCGACC
>CM022772.1:252381-267381 GCA_012411365.1 Ameiurus melas | reverse complement strand
TGTTCAGAATCAACCAATCACGTTCACTCGTGTAAGAATAAATAAAAAGGTCCTAACCCTAACTTCCTGAACACACGCTGCGCTGAATAAACACACATTTCTAACCGTTTAAACGCCGACACTGGGAGCAGAACTGTTTCGACAGCGTCTATCAACACTTCACACGCTCACAAGACATTCGAAAGCGACTCGAACGTAGTAAACAATAACACAATTAAAAAAAAAAAAAAAAAAAGGTCTCTGAAGACAATAGCAGCAGTCTCATTAGTGTCATGATTCATAATTAGCTAATTCTAAGCACCCTAAAGGGTCTGGAGCCCATTAAAGAGAGCGCTGACATCGGTATTCTAGTCTGGCTGAACCACTGAAGCAGCGAAACGTGCGCCGCAGACATATGGTGGCTTCCCCGGACCGCAGACGTCTGAATTACAGAACGTGCAGAAGGGCGAGGAACAAGACACGACGGGATGGAGGAAAATATCCCAAAAACGATCCGTTAAATAAAACGAGAAGAACATCCAGAGACGGAAAGAGGGGATTAGTCAGAGACACGGCCGTGAAAGAGCTCCACACACAGGTGGAGAAGCTGAACGTCCGACTGGACTTCACAGACGAGTAGCACACGACACGACGTTCATCAGAAACCCAACATCACCCCGAGAACTCCAGCCCACGGTGAAGCACGGTGTCGTCGGGATGCTTTTCATCAGCAGGGACTGCGCACGGTGGGCGGAGCTAAATACTCGGCGATTCTAGAACATTCTGCCAAAGCGAAACGAGATCGATTCACCTCCAAGAACCTGAACGTGTTCGAGCGGCCCAGACCGAGAAATCGCTGTTCACCAACAGCAGCGCTCTCCATCCGGTCTGACAGGGGCTGGGCCAAAACATCAGCATCCAGATGTGCAAAGCTGACAGAGACCTATCCCAGCTGTGATTACAGCCAAAAGCTACAGACCAGGGGGTACAGATACATATACCTGTGATATGCATCTACACCTTGTACAGTACGGAAAGGATTAAAGCATCTGTAAGGGTGTTCAACACGGCAGTCCCGTTATACACGGGTGAATATACAGGTGGCGCTTTCACGCGGCGATGGAACACCACGACGATGTTTCGCTCGTATGGTTCGGTTTTTTTTAAGAAAATGGACAGAACGCAGCGGCTGATCATTGATGAATCGTTAACATGACACACGTGTACCACCGCTCTGAAGTTAACCAGCTGTTCATGAGACTAATGTGAACGGTGCCAACAAGAACATTAACGAGCACCGTAATCAGCGGTGCAGACCCAGAATCTTGCTCATGTTCGCTGTATACGAACTAGCCGTCGCTACACGCTACAGAAATCCTACACCGCAAGCAATAATAACGGGACGCGAATAAAATAAACCTCAAGTTACACGACAAGGCGTCTGAAGCCAGCTACATTATCCCGTTCCATTTAGATGCTAACATCGCGCTCCTAGCTAGCGGACGCGGTTATGTAATCGCGTGCATCCTAATAACGCTGATCGGATCAGTACACACTCGGCCCTGGCTAATCGGTCCTGGAAATACAGCTCTACTGTCCAAAACACAGGCAATCGTCTGCTTCAATAAAACCCCAAAAACACCTTTCTTCTCCACGACCCTCGATATTCATCATCATCATCCTCCTCATCATACTGTTAAATTAACCAAAGCACAATAAGATCACAAAAACATGACACCCACAACTTTAAAGAAATGAACTAATTACAAAACAGCTAAATAGCTAAAGCTACACGATATTAAACAAAACACTAAGTGAAAACTTAAAATCTTAAAACTGGAAATATTCAAAACATTCGACAATATTGAAGATTAAGATGAGATTTTATATAGATTAAGACTATACACACACACACACACACACACACACACATATACATATATATACATATATAAAAGTGCAGTAGCCAAGATTTCTTCTGGTAAATATTAGGCATGAAAGAAGTTGGGTTATGCAGTGACAGGCAGGAGAAGCAGCCAATCAGGAGAAAGTGCGAGTGTAACACTGGGAGTGAGAGCTTAGTGTGTAGAGTGTGTAGTTCTGCTGTTTCAGACTGAGTGCTCTCTGCTGGATCTGTAGTGTGTGTAGAGTGTTTATGTGTAGTGTGTATGTGTAGTGTGTGTGTAGTGTGTGTGTGTAGTGTGTGTGTGTAGAGTGTATCTGTAGTGTGTGTGTAGTGTGTGTGTGTAGAGTGTATCTGTAGTGTGTGTAGAGTGTTTATGTGTAGTGTGTGTGTGTAGTGTGTGTGTAGTGTGTGTGTGTAGAGTGTATCTGTAGTGTGTGTAGTGTGTATGTGTAGTGTGTATGTGTAGTGTGTGTGTGTAGTGTATGTGTAGTGTGTGTGTATAGTGTGTGTGTGTAGAGTGTATCTGTAGTGTGTGTAGTGTGTATGTGTAGTGTGTATGTGTAGTGTGTGTGTAGTGTGTGTGTGTAGAGTATCTGTAGTGTGTGTGTGTGTGTATATGTGTATTGTTTGTGTTGTGTGTATTGTATGTTGGGTGTGTGTGTGTGTATGTGTGTGTGTGTATGTGTAGTGTGTGTGTATGTGTAGTGTGTGTGTGAGTGTGTGTTGTGTAGTGTGTGTGTGTGTGTGTAGATGTATGTGTGGTAGTGTGGTGTGTTGTGTGATGTGTAGTGTGTTGTGTTATTGGTGTGTGTAGTGTTTTTGTGTGTGTGTATGTGTATTATGTGTGTATGTGTGTGTGTGTAGAGTGTTTGTGTGTGTGAGTGTGTTTGTGTGTGTGTTGAGTGTGTGTGTGTAGTTTGTGTGTGTGTGTAGTGTGTGTGTGTGTGTGTATGTGTGTGTGTGTGTGTATGTGTGTGTGTGTAGTGTGTGTGTGTGTGTGTAGTGTGTGTGTATGTGTGTGTGTGTGTGTGTGTGTAGTGTGTGTGTGGTGTGTGTGTGTAGTGTGTGTGTGTAGAGTGTGTGTGTAGTGTGTGTTGTGTGTGTGTGTAGTGTGTGTGTAGTGTGTATGTGTAGTGTGTATGTGTAGTGTGTGTGTGTAGTGTGTGTAGTGTGTGTGTGTAGTGTGTATGTGTAGTGTGTGTATGTGTAGTGTGTGTGTAGTGTGTGTGTGTAGTGTGTGTGTGTGTGTGTGTGTGTGTGTAGTGTGTGTGTGTGTAGTGTATGTGTAGTGTGTGTAGAGTGTTTATGTGTAGTGTGTACGTGTAGTGTGTGTGTAGTGTGTGTGTGTAGAGTGTATCTGTAGTGTGTGTAGTGTGTGTGTGTAGAGTGTATCTGTAGTGTGTGTAGTGTGTGTGTGTAGTGTGTGTAGTGTGTGTGTGTAGAGTGTATCTGTAGTGTGTGTAGTGTGTGTGTGTAGTGTGTATCTGTAGTGTGTGTAGTGTGTGTGTGTAGTGTGTAATGTTCCTCACTTGCTGGTCAGGGTGTAGTTCTGCTGTTTCAGACTCAGCTCTCTCTGCTGGATCTGCATCACTTCCCTGGACAAGTCCTCCGGCTTCCTGTGAAGAAAACGTTTAAATCACATTTCACGTAACAGAGGAACAAAACATGGATATAACCACACACACACACACACACACACACACACACACACACACACACACTTCATATAAACAACCTGCCTTTACAGAACTTCATTCTGACTCGGAGAGAAAGGGCCTTCACCTCTCCACCCAGATTAAATCCAGCACCGAACGGTCCAGTGAAGTTCTCCCCGAACCACTCTACACCACTTAGTGTTCTTATTCCCTCATTACCCTCCACTAACGAACAGACAGCTGTGATTAACCATAATCCGGGGTGGGCAGTCTAATCCGGAAAGGCCCGGTGTGGTACAGGTTTTCATTCCAGCCGAGGAGCCACACCCGAGTCTACTGAAAGCCAGGATCAGCTGATTAAACAGGTGGATTCAGGTGTTTCTCCTGCGTGGTAGGAATGAAGCCCTTCTCGGAGAAGATTACCCAGCCCTGGATTAAACCCATATTTTCTCGTGTCTTTATAGCAGAATACGAGTGGAACACACAGCCATTTACACTGTGCACTCCACGCTGGATTCTGATTGGTCGGAAGGTGATTCATTCTCTGCAACAGCAGCTCAGACAGATCGTGAAAGGGTCACAGCTGCTGTAAGCGATAACGAGAACTCGGTTCTCAGACGTTAAAAGGATTGGTTTTAAATCATGACGAGTTCTTTGATTAATAAAACCTTCCATCTAATATCTCCGTAATAAAACTGTTCAACAGATCAAAGCTTTACAGTGAAAGGAACCCGAGCTGATGATCGCGTGCGTCTGAAGCCGTGGAGAAGAACGCTTTCGCTGGTGTTGATCTAAAAACTTTCGGATGAACTTCAAGCTTTAATGTCATCACCGCTCGACTCATTAATGCAACAGAACTGGGGCTTTTAAAGCAGACTGCGTGATTATTTCCGTGAATCATCATCAAGTGTAATTACAGAAAATGAGGCAGGAGCGCGCACCAGACACCATGAAATGATCTCCTGACGTGCATCTTAAACACTTCCTGTAACCCGGCGGAAAGAGGGGGAATGTCATCACACCTCAGACTTCATCTCACCATCGCACCATCTCACCTCCATGGAGATCCACGATCCGTTACTCAACACCAAATATCATCATCATCATCAAGATTATTATTATGATTATTATTATGATGATGATTATTATCATGATCATCAAGAAGAAGAAGAGTGATTACGGAGCTTTTCATAATAACAGTTTTCATCTCTGAAAGATCGAGGGAACAGGGAGAGGATGAAGAAATCACAAGCTCTGAGGAGTTCATGAAGGAAATGAATAATCATGGATCAAATGAAAATGAAGATGAGGAGGATGGATGGAGAAGGTCAGAGAGCACGGCGGAGAACACAATACAGGTGAAGTGTTTCCAGAAACATCTCAGCAGACCTGCAGTGTTTCGCTTCTTAATGTAGCGCAGTGGGTGACAAAACATCAGCATTTTACACATCACCATACTAATCCCACATCATTACACACACTCACTCACACACACACACACACACACACACACACACACACACACTCTCACTCACACACACACCAGAAATGATGAACAGCTTCACATCAGAAACGTCACACATGCAGGATCTTCACGAGCGTGATGTGCAAACAAAAAAGGAGGGGGGGTGGTGCTGGATTTTTCGTTTGATCAGAGCGCCCTCTTGTGGTCAGGATTATTAACATTCCTTTCGAAATATCAACATTCCAGCATTATGAGTCCCTGCTTTGGGAATGTTGATAAAAACTCCAGCAGACGTGATCTTGTCTGTGATTCCCAGCTTCAAACATTCCCGTGATACTTCGAGACGTCGTGTCCTGATCTTATCAGAGTTTTTTTTTATTGAAGCTGATCATTTTCCTAGAATCAGGATATATCAATGAAGCACACGTCATCATTTTTTATCCATTTATAGGTACATTTAGCTGGGAAATGTTGATGTGGACCTGGCCAGAAATACCGTATTAACGTCGGAAAATAAATAAATAAATAAGTAAGTAAATAAATAAATACACACACACATTTTAACATCCTGCTCGGGATTGATTCTGTTTGCAGTTCTCACTCCTGAGAATAACGTCCGACCCGAACCGGAAGAAACGTGAATAATTCATGCACACGTCCTCATTTCTCGTCCATATTCATCGTTACACGTAGTGAGGGCCGAGAGATTAGAGGACCGATTCGTTTCTCACGGGCCGAACGTCTCGGAGCTCACGTGATCGAAATGTATTATTCAGTAAACGTACATTTGTACACACACACACACACACACTCACACACACACAATCACACACACACAGAAAATGGACAGTTGTGTCGGAGCTCTCCCCACTGATCAGGTGAAAGCTCTCTCAGTGAGGATGTAGAGAGCGCTCGGGTGTGGAACATCGATACTGTATACGCTACACTACAGCAGGTCCGGGGGAAAGGAGAACCGTGAGAACCGTGTGGAGAACACCGATCTACGTCTGTCCTCTGCTTCCTTCTCCGTGTCTCTTCAGGTCAGAGAACAGCTGCGGCGCGAACGCTCGAGACGCTGGCGTCTCCGGACACAGGACCACTAAATCTAAAGATCTCGCGGATTTTAAACTCCAAACAGACAGGAACACATCACTTATTTATTTATTTATTCATTCCACAACCGCTCACGATGGAAACGGAACACGGAACGAGACGGAGACGGACACATCTGTTCTTCGTTCCTTACCTGATGTCCAGGCCGGCGGTCCGGCCGAGGTTCTCCCACGCCTGCAGCTCCTGAACTACTTTCTGTTAAAGGAAGTGAGAAGAAGAAGAACTTCTGCTGAATCAGATAACAGACACCGAGTACACGCTTCTGCCCTTTACAATGATTATTACACTAGAACCACAGGTTCCACAGGGACTTATTACAAATAACCAGACGGGAAGGGGGGGGAGATAGAGCGAGAGAGGGAAGAGAGAGAGAGAGGGAAGAGAGAGAGAGGGAAGAGAGAGAGAGGGGGAATAGAGAGAGAGGGAAGAGAGAGAGAGAAAGAGGGGGAATAGACAGAGAGGGAAGAGAGAGAGGGAAGAGAGAGAGGGGGAATAGAGAAAGGGAAGAGAGAGAGAGGGGGAATGGAGAGAGAGGGAAGAGAGAGAGAAGAGAGAGAGGGAAGAGAGAGAGAGAGAAAAGGGAATAGACAGAGGGAAGAGAGAGAGAGGAATAGAGAGAGAGGGGGAATGGAGAGAGAGGAAGAGAAAGGAATAGACAGAGAGGGAAGAGAGAGGGAGAAGAGAGGAAGAGGGAATAGAGAGAGGGAAGAGAGAGAGAGGAATAGAGAGAGAGAGAGAGGGGAATAGAGAGAGAGAGAGAGAGAGAGAGAGGGGGAATAGACAGAGAGGGAAGAGAGAGAGGGAAGAGAGAGAGGGGGAATAGAGAAAGGGAAGAGAGAGATAAAGAGAAGGATGGTGAGGGAACGAGTGTGTATAGCTGAAGTAACAGAAGTGACAGGAACTCTATATATATATATATATATGTGTGTGGGTGTGTTATATATATATATATGTGTGTGGGTGTGTATATATATATATATATGTGTGTGTGTGTGTATATATATATATATGTGTGTGTGTGTGTATATATATATATATGTGTGTGTGTGTATATATATATATATATATGTGTGTGTGTGTGTGTATATATATATATATATGTGTGTGTGTGTATATATATATATATATATGTGTGTGTGTGTATATATATATATATATGTGTGTGTGTGTGTGTATATATATATATATGTGTGTGTGTGTATATATATATATATATGTGTGTGTGTGTGTATATATATATATATATATGTGTGTGTGTGTGTATATATATATATATATGTGTGTGTGTGTGTATATATATATATATGTGGTGTGTGTGTGTATATATATATATATATGTGTGTGTGTGTGTATATATATATATATATATGTGTGTGTGTGTGTACATATATATATATATATATATATATATATGTGTGCGTGTTTGTGTGGGTGTGTGTATATATATATATATGTGTGTGTGTGTATATATATATATATATATGTGTGTGTGTGTGTGTGTGTGCGTGTTTGTGTGTTACCTCTTTTTCCAGTTCTATCTTCAGTTTCTCTTCTAGAACCTTCTCCATTCTCTCCAGCTTCCTCCTCAATCCCTCCGTCTCCTCTTTCAATAGACTGCTGTTCTCCCGCGTCTCTCTGGAGGAAGAAAAGACGAGTGAAAACAGTGTACAGAGCCTACTTTCCAAAAGTATTCACCCTCCCACAAAAAAAAACAACAACAAAACTGCATCACGAGCGTTAATTAAACGGATTACCGTCCATGGTGTGTGTGAGTGTGTGTGTGTGTGTAGGAGGATACAGACACCTGAGATAAGAGTTCTCCTCTTGCAGATGTTTAATTTCTCTCTTCAGTTCAGGAAGCCTGGTCACCTCGGTCTTCATGTTCTTCACGATGATCGAGTCCTGCTCCTGGAGCTCCAAACGCCTCTTCAGTTCCTACAGAGAGAGAGAGAGAGAAATAAATATAGCATTCCAACACTCCCAAAACATCATCTGATCCACGGGGACGTCCGATCTGAGCCGATGCAGCTCTGCGTGCTCGGTACCTTAATCTTGATTTCATTCTCAGTGTTGGATATCTGTGACGTCTGCAGGTTCTGGTACTTCTGATTCACCTCCTGGTATTTCCTATAAAAAGCAGACACGACATTTAACTTTATAAAAAAAAAAAAGACGTAGCTAAAGTGTAGGCCGTGTCTCAGATCATTACTTCTGCTGCATCTCCAGCTGCTCCTCTAAAGCCTGCTTCTCCAAACTCTGGGTGGAGAACTTCGACTCCTGGATCTGCAGCTTCTGGTTCATCGTCCGGATCTCGTCCTTCAGTTCGCTCATCATCTTACAAACAAAACACAAACAAAACATTCCAAACGATGCAAATACAGACCGATAAAGATCCGAGCCCAGCAGTGACGTTCCTGCACCTGATCGGCCTCGGAGAGTTTTCCGTCCTTGTCGTACGCTTGCTTCTGGAGCTCCTCCACCGTCCTCTTGAGGGATTTGTTCTTTTCCAGCTGCTCGTTCAGCGCTTGGAGGGTTTTCTCCTCTTTTTCCTCCAGACGCCTGATCTTGGTCAGCAGGTCCTGGTTCAGGTCGAACTGTCTCTGTGATGAAGACAGAATCTCAGATTTTATTCAAGACATACTGATCTAAAAAACACACACATTCGGGTCAATTTCCATAAGATAAAAGAAGAAAAGACACAAACGTGAACTACGGCGAGAGGAAAATAAGGTAATAACCACCTGGGCAAAAGAGAACAAGTGAAACATGAAGTTCTGTCTACATTCAGTTCGGAGTAAACAGGAAACTAGGAGTGAAACCTACAGCAGGTTAGGGTTAGGGTTATATTCCTCTTACAACACAGCAAATAATAAACAGGACGACGAGCGAGAGATCAGTGAGACGAGAAGAACCGCTATAAAAAGTGGAGGTGTTGACCTGTAAATCCCTGGAGCTGCTCTGAGCCTCTTTCTCCAGCTCGATCCGCGCTCGCTTGTGACTCAGCTCCATCTGCTGTTTCTCCTGAGTGAGCTGCAGCAGGTTCGTCTTGGAGTGGATTCGTTCAGCTGCTTCCTCCATCTACACACGCAAAACAAACAGTCTACAATCATCTGAAAGAGAGAGCGAACACACAAAACACGGCCAACGCGACGAGGGTCAGCCCTCCGAGAGAGTCGGACACGGCCAGAGTCGATTCTCCGAGTCGATTCTCAGAGAGAGTCGGACGCGGCCAGAGTCGATTCTCCGAGTCGATTCTCAGAAAGAGTCGGACACGGCCAGAGTCGATTCTCCGAGAGAGTCGGACACGGTCAGAGTCGATTCTCCGAGAGAGTCGGACACGGTCAGAGTCGATTCTCCGAGAGAGTCGGACACGGTCAGAGTCGATTCTCCGAGAGAGTCGGACACGGTCAGAGTCGATTCTCCGAGAGAGTCGGACACGGTCAGAGTCGATTCTCCGAGAGAGTCGGACACGGTCAGAGTCGATTCTCAGAGAGAGAGTCGGACACGGCCAGAGTCGATTCTCAAGAGAGAGTCGGAACCGGCCAGACTTCGATTCTCAGGAGAGAGTCGATTCTCAGAGAGAGTCGGACACGGCCAGAGTTGATTCTCAGAGAGAGAGTCGATTCTCAGAGAGAGTCGGACACGGCCAGAGTCGATTCTCAGAGAGAGTCGGACACGGCCAGAGTCGATTCTCAGAGAGAGAGTCGATTCTCAGAGAGAGTCGGACACGGCCAGAGTCGATTCTCAGAGAGAGAGTCGATTCTCAGAGAGAGTCGGACACGGCCAGAGTCGATTCTCAGAGAGAGTCGATTCTCACAGAGAGTCGGACACGGCCAGAGTCGATTCTCAGAGAGAGTCGGACACGGAGTCGATTCTCAGAGAGAGTCGGACACGGCCAGAGTCGATTCTCAGAGAGAGTCGGAACCGCCAGAGTCGATTCTCAAGAGAGTGGGTTCTCAGAGAGTCGGACACGGCCAGGGTCGATTCTCAGAGAGAGAGTCGATTCTCAGAGAGTCGGACCCGGCCAGAGTCGATTCTCAGAGAGAGTCGATTCTCCAGAGAGAGTCGGGACACGGCCAGAGTCGATTCTCCAGAGAGAGAGTCGATTCTCAGAGAGTCGATTCTCAGAGAGAGTCGATTCTCAGAGAGAGTCGGACACGGCCAGAGTCGATTCTCAGAGAGAGTCGATTCTCAGAGAGAGTCGATTCTCAAGAGAGTCGGAACGGCCAGAGTCGATTCTCCAGAGAGAGAGTCGATTCTCAGAGAGAGTCGATTCTCAGAGAGAGTCGGACACGGCCAGAGTCGATTCTCAGAGAGAGAGTCGATTCTCAGAGAGAGTCGATTCTCAGAGAGAGTCGGACACGGCCAGAGTCGATTCTCAGAGAGAGTCGTGTTGTGCAGTATTTAAACGCTGGACATATTTTCAACATATGAACACTGTGCAAGTACAAGAGCTGGATAGTCGTGATGTCACTGTGATGTCACCGTGATGTCACCGTCATGTCACCGTCATGTCACCGTCATGTCACCGTCATGTGTAAGCATAAAAGAGAGAAGGAAATCATCAGTTATCCGTGACGGACCTCGACTCTCTGTGTGTAGAGTTTCTGGAAGTCGCTCCTGCCGTACGCAGGCTCAGGCTCCAGCACAGAGCGCTCAGGACGAGCGATTAAACTCTTAAAAGATTTCAGCGTGGAGAAGATCATGGTGTCGTCCTCCAGATCAGCCATCTTGGAGAAAATACTGGGGGAGAGAGAGAGAGAGAACATCCGTGTTAAACAAACATGACGTAGGAAAACAGAAAGTCGGGTGCCGTGATAATGAAGCACACAAACTCAAATTTATTCACCCTAAAAATGATAGCCATATATCCAGCAAGTGTCAGTGATGGTCTGTAATCGACAGTGATGATTTGTAATGTCTGTAATGGTCTGTACTAGACATTAGTGGTCTGTAATAGTCTGTGCTGAACAGTGATAAACAGTTATGGTCTGTAATGGTCCGTCATGGGTCCGTCATGGGTCCGTCATGGGTCCGTCATGGGTCCGTCATGGTCCGTCATTGGTCCGTCATGGGTCCGTCATGGGTCCGTCATGGGTCCGTCATGGGTCCGTCATGGGTCCGTCATGGTCCGTCATTGGTCCGTCATTGGTCCGTCATGGGTCCGTCATGGGTCTGTCATGGTCCGTCATTGGTCCGTCATTGGTCCGTCATGGGTCCGTCATGGGTCTGTCATGGTCCGTCATTGGTCCGTCATTGGTCCGTCATGGGTCCGTCATGGGTCCGTCATGGTCCGTCATTGGTCCGTCATTGGTCCGTCATGGGTCTGTCATGGTCCGTCATTGGTCCGTCATTGGTCCGTCATTGGTCTGTCATGGTCTGTCATGGCCTGTCATGGCCGTATACACAGCACTGCCCATAGAACCGGGAGCATGTTAGCGACTCTGGGAAAAACCCCTTCATATGAATGCATTTAGAAACGTTGTCTGAAAGCTCCTGCACCACTTTAATTCCGTTCTAATAAACTCCCCGAGGTTTTGTAACGAACCCAGCGTTAGTAAACAACTCCGCGCGCAGAACTAGAAGTGTTTATAAACTCTACACAGTACAGAAACAGTCCTATAGCTTAGCGTTAACAATCTCATAAACTACAGTCAAGCTAAATAACACATTCTGTACACTTACTGCAAAGAATTTCCAAATAAAAGAGAATTAAAGATCTCCGACTCACCGAATCTCCCTCCGTTTACAGCGCTGCTTCTTCTACTGCTGCTGCTGCTGCGGATATAACGCGGTGTTGAGCCACTTCCGACCCCTGGCGGAAACCTCCAGCATTCACAACAACTTCGACCTTCTAGCTGAATTAAGTAAATAATAGGGATGCACCGAATGTTCGGCAACCGGAATATTTATAAAAAAAATAAAATAAAAAAAGGCAAAAAGCAAAGAAAAGCAAGACTATAAATTAAATGACTATTTATTAAATGACTATTTAATTTATGCAGTGGTGAAAAAATGGAAAAAAAGAGAAAAAAAAACGTGTTCGGTATTCGGCCAAGTTTTTCATTTCGGTGCATCCCTAGTACATAATAAAATAATACTGTTTTACTGTTTAAAAACCACCCACCACAAATCAGTCTCAAGTCTAAACGAATCCAGTAATATATACAGAAATAAACCGGAGAATGCTCTAAAAACACTTTCAAAAAAATTTTTTTTTTTTTTTTGGAAGGGGTTTTGCTGCCTGTTTTTTTATAAAAAAAAAGCTAATCAATTCAACTTAAATGTAACTATAAACACATTTTAAAAAGTATAATGTGTTGGTCATTAATAATAATAATAATAATAATAATAATAATAATAATAATAATAATAATAATAATAATAATAATAATAATAACAATAACAATAATAACAAAAAACTGCCAGATTGCGGTGGTGTAAAATAAATAAAACATTTGGGAATGAAACAATAATAATGAACTCCGGGGCGGTGAGAGTACCTCGGTCTCCTCACACCACCCTGTCGTGGATTATTTTCCTAAAACAGCACACCACGTTATGTTTTATTCCTTCCATATGCTTGTACGAACAAATGTAATGTTCATATCTAACACTTATTACTACTATATACACTGAAACACTGAATCAACTCATGAACTGTGACTCGTTCGATTCGACAAACGCGGAACTACGAATACAGCTTAGAGTTCGTGGAACATAAATAAATACAAACTTTACAGATAAACATAGAACTTAATGTAAAAATCTGTGTGGAAAATGTAGTGATTTGTCGTGAAGCCCTTACAGGAGCAACTGAACACAAAACGAACGACTCAGGAACCGATACCACACCGAGTCGTTCAAAATAGTGACTCGTTTACTAACTCGTGGACTTGAATGTAGCGTGCAAGCTTCCGGGTTTTCGAGCTGAGTCCTAAACCAATCCCTGCTGTACACGTAGTGCACTAGATGTCGCAGAGGAAGCGCGCGATGTAGTGCGGTAGTGTAGGGAGCAGGGTGTGATTCCGGACTCGGTGTGAGTTTGGTTCAGTGGACGTGTCCAGATCCTGCATCACTTCCTGCAGCTCCGCGTCGCCTCGCTTTAATCATAATAATCATAATAATAATAATCATCATCATAATAATATTTTACAGGATTTTATCTGAGACATGACTAGCTCAGGTGTGGACACGGAGACACTTTGTCTGTTTGATGTGGACGGAACTTTAACAGCAGCTCGGCAGGTGAGTGTGTGTGTGTGTTTGTGTGTGTGTGTGTGTGTGCGATAAAAGCTTGATAAAAGCTGCTTCAGTTTAATCGTGTAGTTACTGTGATTTTTATTTATTTGTTTGTTTGTTTGTTTGTTTGTTTATTTATTCGGTCAGTTGTGACATCACGGTGTCGGAGTCATAAACCCAGTGAATGACTTTTACCGCAGGGTGCGTTCACTGACCCCCACACATTCACGTCACGGAGTGTTTCCGAATAGTTTCGAGGAGCTGTAATATGACGTCATGACGAGCTTTAAATGTGCAGCGCAGCATTAGCAGATCAGAGAGCTGCTTTAAGTAATGGACGTGTTACACACTCTACTGTCATACAGTGTCTTTTATATCTAGTCATTAATACACAACTAATACACAACAGTGAACGTCTAGTGACAGTGAACGCACACTGATTTTATCATGAATTTTCCATAATACTGTGTTTGGTTGAGTTATGATTGGTGTTTATTTGTGTGTGTGTGTGTGTGTGTGAGAAAGAGAGCCACTCCACACATGCAGGAGTTCCTGAGCAAGCTGAGACAGCGGGTCCGAGTCGGAGTCGTCGGAGGTTCTGATCTGGATAAGATCAAAGAGCAGCTGGGTGAAGACGGTGCGAGAGACCATCACTGAGATTGATTTCTTTAGGAACATTTCTCACATATAATAGTCTGTAAAGCTCAGGGGGTAATAATAATAATAATAATAATAATAATGTTTCATTTGCACCGTGACGTGTGTTTACGCCACCGTGAGGATTTCCAAAGTGTAAAGGTTTTATTTTTCTAACTTCACGACGTGTATGACTCTGCAGTAATCCAGCGAGTGGATTATGTTTTTGCTGAGAACGGTTTGGTGGCCTACAGATTCGGGCAGCTCCATTCTGTACAGGTACAGGTACACACACACACACACACACACACCCCTCTGATTGAATCTAGAACGTGTGTGAATGAAGTTGTGTGTGTTTGTGTGTGTCAGAGCATCCAGGCGTATCTCGGGGAGGAGGTTTTACAGGATTTCATCAACTTCTGTTTAGACTACATGGCCAAGATCAAACTGCCCAAGAAAAGGTGCGTGGGACGAAATAAATCAAACAAAAACAGCCGCTTTATTTTCCTCCAACAGCACGTCCCCGTGTGCTTTATTCCTCTTACGCCTCCACAACATACCGACGAGTACGAGTTTGACGGCTCGTACTGTACGGCGATAAGATGTATAATGTGTCGCTTTAATGAATTAATATGAGTATTATTCAACTGTGAGTAAAGTGCGGCGGAGTAAGAGGAATAAAGCACGGCGTTAAACACACACACACACACACACACACCGTCCCAGCGCACGCTGTCCTCCACCACCACGTGCGTGTTTTCCTCCGAGGTGTGACCCGATAGTTCGGATGATAAACATACATCTAATTAAGGAGGCCAAAAACGTGGCGAGTTGGCGTGAGGACGCCACAGTGACGGATTCTGAACGTTCTCATCACAGAGGAACGTTCATCGAGTTCAGGAACGGGATGCTGAACGTCTCTCCTATCGGCCGGAGCTGCAGTCAGCAGGAGAGAATCGAGTTCTTCGAGCTGGACAAGGTAACGCTTCTCACACACACACACG
>CM022772.1:244881-247381 GCA_012411365.1 Ameiurus melas | reverse complement strand
TCGTGTGTGTGTGTGTGTGTGTGTGTGTGTGTGTGTACCTGAGGAGAAGTCGTACAGGGCGGTGACGGCGGTGATGAGTTGGCAGCAGAAGCGAGGACTGGCCGAGCTGACGTTCTGCAGCGTGGCGATGGAGCCTGGCACCAATGTGCAGTAATCATCCACCAACACCAACGCCAACCGCACACACCACGCAGAGTGAGTCCGCTAAACACACACACACACACACACACACACACGTGCACGCACGCAATTAACATGGTACACACTCACAGTTTTCACATACAACAATAAACAAAGTGCGCTCTTCCTCATACACAGATCCTCATGATTGGCTAGTGTCGCTGGGATTGACAGGGGATACAGAGTATGCCCCTCCCACCCAGACAGCACATCCAATCACACTCTCTTAGACTCCCGGCATCATCTCGGGATTGGCATTTGACTCTACACTTTTCTGTTGCGTCACGGCTCGGCGTATCTCCATGGAAACGAGCACTGAAGGTCCCATGATTGCTAAGGGGTGGGGCCAAAAAGTGATTGACGCCCTTTACCACTGTATATATAAACAACTGCAGTCCTTTTCCCCTCTGTATTTTCATTTTAGCTTACACACTGACGTGAGAGGCCGAGCCTCAGCCCTGTCAGAGACGTTACAGCAGACAGAACGTGGTGGTGGTGGTGGACACACCTGCAGCCAGGTGGCAGCACACTCCAGGATGGGCACGCGGCACACGGCGACGGCCATGGACACCAGTTTGCCCAGCGTGGCCATGCGGTTCTCATCGGCTTTGTTCCCCTGCAGACTGAAGAGCGCCGAGAAGATCACCTGTCTCACCGCGTCCTTACTCTGCTCCTGGAAATAACTGCACATGATCTCCAACAGCTGCAGCTCCTGAACACAGCTCATCCTCTGACACACACACACACACACACACACACACACGAGTGTGAATAGAAGTTCCAGCTGCTCGGCTCACATCTGGATTCTTCTCATCCCCTTGTGTCTCTCTCTCCTCACCTTGCGCTGTGTGTTCCGGTCTTTCGGGACATGGAATATGAACTCCTCCACCAGGTCCACCGTGTTCTTGTCCAGGCCCGGCCCGGTCTGCAGACTGCTCCCTAACGCGATGTCCAGGTGGTACAGCACCTCTTTAGCGGCGCTCAGCGGGTCTCGCCGAAGCAAGGCGTGACGGATATCACTCATACCTGCTCTCACACACACACACACACACACACACATATATATATATATATACACACACACACACACACACTCACACTAAACTCAGTGGCACACAGAATAACAATAGGTGTTTCCCTGTGACGTCATCGCGGGACTCAACCACTAACTTACAGTATAAACACACTTCTGATGGGAGCTTAAGTTTAATAATAATAATAGTAATAACAATAGAGCGGAGCTGAAAACTGATCTACATTATAAATACTACAAATTTAAAAACCCCAGCTTTATAAGTATAATTATTATAATATACCAGATATAGATCTTTATTTTAACTGTAATACTGGAATGACACTAGAGAAATATTCCCACTAAAGCCAGGTGTGAATGTTAGCATTGAGCTAGCGGGAGGCGAGCTAGCGAGCTAAGCGCCGGTTTTATTCATTTCTTTACTCTGAGGTTCGGGGTGAGTTTTAACCCGACACACACACACACACACACACAGGACTTTGGGTTTTGAACGCTTCAAACCGACCTGAGTTTGATTTCGGGGTTTAGTCCATTAATTCTTCATCAAAATGAAACACTACATACAGCTGCAGCGGCACTACCCTAACAGTCCGGCAGGGCGGGATTACGGCGGCCTGCGCAGGACACAGTGTCTTTTACACAACGCGTTTACTGGAACACACCAAACCCGCTCTCTAGTGGTAGTGAGGTGCCCTAGGTAATGAAGTGCACTAGGCAGAGAAGTAAACTAAGCAATGAAGTGCACTAGATAATGAAGTGAACTAAGTAATAAAGTGCACTAGGTAGTGAAGGGCAGAGATTTTCGTTTGCGAACGAGTCGACTCTTTGAATAGGTTCTTTTAGGTGAACGCAGTCGACTCGCACATCTAAAGAGCAATAAACCCCCTGCAGAACATAATAATAATAATAATAATAATAATAATAATAATAATAATAATAATAATAATAATAATAATAATAATAATAATATAGGTGCACCTCAATAAATATGTATATATGTTATTATTAACTCAATTTAAGCGATATTTTTTTTTATAGTAAGGAGAGCCAAAAGAGTCGGCTCTTCCTAGTGATTCCACTGAGCCCACTGTTGTGACTCACTGAAAAACTGTACAACCCCTAGCCAGCCCTCCCTTCACCTTACTTCTGACTTCTGACTGCACTACAAATACACCGTGCACTGTCTTCATGTGGTCCCATACTGTCCTTTTAGCACTGATCACACATCACATCACTGCTTCAAAGCTTTTGTTATAAAATCCACACTGATCTACCCTACAGCTGCAA
>CM022772.1:234881-237381 GCA_012411365.1 Ameiurus melas | reverse complement strand
TGTTGTTTAGAGACAGAAGAGTGCTTGAACTGAACATTACAGTAATATAATACGGCTGATGGTTCAGTCACACGTTAACGTCCGATTCTTCAACAGATTCTTTGCCACATTTGTCGTCTTCTAACAGATAATCTAGCTACAGGTCCATTAGCTACATACTAACTGGCCAATGAGTTCCCTGTAGAATTCTGGACTGTGATTGGTCAGAAGGTGGTGATTAGTTTTCTATAACAGTAGCGCAGGTTTGTAGTAATGCCCTCATTCTGATACATGATTAATTGATGTGTGTAATGACCTGGTGAAGTGTTAACCTTCAGGACAGAAGAGTCTCGGTTATTTCTGACCGTTCTTTTTCACATGTACAAATGTAAAGTGTGTGAAGGATTACATTTTGCAGCACTGCCTGTACAGAAACATCCTGCACATGCTCTTATATTTAAACACAGCTTTTCCCTTCTGAAATATTTAATCAGATGGATAAAAGCCTCGGTTCCATTTTTATTTATAAAGAAAAAAAAGATCAGTTGTTGGGATTGAGCGAAAGAGAAAAGCAGAGAGCAGAGAGAAAGAGTTTAATGCAGCGTGAGAATGAAGGAGGGACGAGTGAGAGGGCAAGAAACTCAGGTTCAGGAATAAGCTAGAGAATTGTGTGTGTGTATTTGGGGTGGGGGTGGGGGGGGGTGGTTAAGGTCATATGACCAGGGCTTTCTCTTTAATGGATCAATCTTCTGCTCAAAACCTTAAGAGGATTCCATTACTGTGATATCCTGTGTGTGTGTGTGTGAGAGAGAGAGAGAATGAATAATCTCAGAACTGGAGCTAAAATCTGGTGGATTTAGAGGCCATTCCTTCACATAAAGTGTGTGTGTGTGTGTGTGTTCATCTCCTGATAAAACTAAGTGAATCCAACAGTGATCACATCAACGTTTGCAGATTCCGTGTGAACGAACCATTTCTATAGAAGTTTCACGAGGTTTATAGACGTATATACTGTAACAGTTCTAAATGAATCATATGTAAATGAATCACATGAAAATGAATCACATGTAAATGAATCATATGAAAATGAATCATATGAAAATGAACAAATAAACAAAGGCAAAATATACTGTAACAGTGTGTTATTTATATATTCAGCCAGGTGCTATGGATATTCTGGAGTTCGGTCCTGAGAGACGGAATGCCGCTAACTCAAAAGTACAACTGGTGAGTGAGGAAAAGCTTCTCACCGTGATCTGATCTACTGTATGTGTGTGATCTGATCTACTGTGTGTGCGTGATCTGATCTACTGTGTGTGCGTGATCTGATCTACTGTATGTGTGTGATCTGATCTACTGTGTGTGCGGATGATTTTCCCCATCTGTGCTGAAGCCGTAGATCATTAGAGGACACAAGAGCTCAGTGCTCTAGTTTAAGGTTCTAACTGGATTAAGAATGAACGGAAAAGAACCGTATCACACTGAGCATGTGTGGTTCTAAAGTTCTCGAGAGGAACAATGTGTTCTTTACCGTTTTCATAAACTGCGGTTTATTAAAACGAAGGAATTTATTCATAAATCATAATTCATGAAATTCCATACGGAGTAGATGCATGCCACGCATAGGGGGCGCTCTTTCACTGCATATTTATCCTGTTAAGCTTTTTTTTTCCTTCTTCTTTTGCCTTTTATGGAGTTTCATAAATCTTAGTTCAGTTTAGACACAAAAACCTTCACACACGATGTCCACAGCTAAATCCAGCGCAGTGTGAAGAAGATAATCTCATGTCTGAGTGAAATATTATAAACCAGGAGGAATATTTTATACTAACGCTGGTACATTTCATATAGAAACAATATTCTCAGTTATATCTCTCTCCAGCTCGAGAACTGAAGACCGAAATATACTAAACAACTTAAAAACAACTTTATTATCTAAACTCACAACTAACATGGACGAATCTCTCTCAATCTCTCTCTCTTTCTCTCTCTCTCTCTCTCTCACCTGCGTACGTCTTTACTGGAGTAAGTATTCACTCTGTAAAGTTGTTCTGAACGTGAAGTGAAATGTAAAAGGTTTCTTGTATAAAATCGTAGAATTTTGTATTCGAATCTTTATCGCAGAATTATTTTCGTATAAATGACTTTATAAGACAATATCGATGTTCTGTACGTTTCAGAACAGAACACTGAATTCTACAGGAGAGAGGTAACTGCTTTCTCATCCCTGTTCTCCTCACAATCACGCACTATCACATATACAGTGTACTGTTCCATTACAGGAATCTTATCCTGCGTGTGTGTGTGTGTGTGTGTGTGTGTGTGTGTGTGTGTGTGTGTGTGTGTGTGTGTGTGTGTGATGGCCTTAGATTGAGCAAATCAGGAAAAACCTGGGAAGAAGGAATCGAATGAAGTCCTCTGTTTGTCTGGAAAGGTATTCCAGTTTTCTCTCTGTGTGTGTGTGTGTGTGTGTGTGTGTGTGTGTGTGTGTGTGTGTGTGTGTGTGTGTGCCCATTACTGT